>RJWM01007284.1:0-78645 GCA_004363535.1 Dasyprocta punctata | reverse complement strand
TCTTTGTCATGAAAGTATCTTGTTTCTCTGTTAATTTTGAAAGATAGTTTTGCAGAGTACGTCAATCTGGGTTGGAAGTTGTTTTCTTTCAGGGCTTGAAATACTTCGCTCCAAGCTCTTCTTGACTTGATGGTTTGTGTTGAGAAATCTGTCGTGATTCTGATGGGTTTTCCTTTATAGGCGATCTGTTTCTCTTCTCTAACAGCTTTTAACATTCTGTTTTTGTGTTGAATTTCTGGGATCTTGATTATTATATGTCTGGGTGTAGATTTATTTTGGTTATGGCTAGTTGGAGTTCTATATGCTTCACTTATCTGAAAGTCACTTCCTTTTCCCATGCTTGGGAAGTTTTCTGATATTATTTCTGTAAATAGACTTTTAATGTCATTTGTGTTGACCTCTGCTTTTTCACTCACATCTTTTATTCTTAAGTTATGTTTCTTTGGGTTGTCTTGCAGCCATTGAATTGTTACTTCCAGGTTCCTTGTTATTTTTGAGATCTTTCTTTATGCAAATCACAAGCTGCAAACCTGTCTTCAATGTTTGAAAGTCTATCTTCAGTTTCTTTCAAGTGGTTTTGCCAACTTTCAATGGAGTGTTTAATTTCCTGGATATCTCTTTGAATCTGTTTCATTATTCTAAATCTTTTTTGTATTGTTCATTTAAGATTTCCCTCATTTTCCTATGCTCCTCCATTTTTTTAATCTATGTCTTCTTTAGAGATGCCTAGCAATTCATTTATTATGTTTTTCATTTCTTCTTTTACCTGAGTTAGTATTTCTGCTCTAATTTCTTTTGTAACCTCATGAAGTTGCTTCTTTACTTCAGTTGTCATCACCTCAGAAATTTCAGGTATGTGACACCTGATCTCTACTGTGTTTGCATGTCCTGGACTTGCTTGGATAGGAGGCCAGAGACTGCCTTTTGATTCTTTGTCTTGACATATTCTTGGGTTCTTCTAGATAAGTGGGTACTGGGGTCCCAGGCACTTCCCGCATTGGCTACAATTTCTCTGATGTGAGATTGTTTGGTTCTTCTAGACAGCGCTGGCTACGGATATCTGATGGTGGCCATTGGGTGCGCTGGTGCAGGGCTCTGCTGCTTTTTCCAGCCTGTGTTGGCTCCCTGATGGCTGGTGGAATGCAAGTGGGGGCGGGGCTGGCTGCCATCTGCAGACCTTGGCTGGTCACCAGCGGGGATCCTCCACTACCACCACTAGAGCATGCACGGGGCCACTGCCTCCAGACCAAGCTTGCTACCCACAGAAAACCTCTGTAATGGCTGCTAGAATGCATGCAGGGGCAGGGCTGGCCACTGCCTGCAGACCTGGGCTGGTCACCAGTGGGAATCCTCCACTACCACCCCTGGAGTGTATGCGAGGGCAGGGCTCAGTCTGAGCAATTTCCATAGGTCTGCGCCCAGCTAGGAGCTGCTGGAGGAAGCCAGGAGCAATTGTGGTTCCAGGCTTATCTGGCCAGACTCTAAAATGGTTCCCGGCCAATTGCTCTCTCCCGTGGAAGGACCTAGTCCTTTGCACTCACCACCAGCCAGTTCAGTCTTCCAGGTCTGCTGCTCCCATCCACTGCCACTCTCCTCCAATGCTGCCTCTCTCTACAGAGGCCTCCAGGGTCACCACCACCACCACGTCACCTTGATCGTGTGTCCCCAGGTTTCAATAGCTCCTCTTGCACAGTGGGACCGGCTCCAGGCAAAGGTGCCACCAGTACCACCTTCTTCTGCATTTAAGTTTTTCTTTTTACTTTTTCTGTGGGCTTAAATTCATGCTTTAGATTCTTCCTGGGTCCAGGGGACCCACTTCCTTCCTTTTTGTCTTCCCCATGATGCTATATCTGGACTGTATCTCTCAGAGAGGCTGTTTACTCTGCTGCTTACTGTTCCACCATCTTCTCGGAAGCCCAAATCTATATAAATTTATAATGCTGTTCACACTTGATATAGCTTTGACCAGGCTTTTTCCATAAATTGTAGAAAAGGTAAGATCATACTAAACATTCTATTCTGCATATTGTTTTTATTGAATGTTATATGATAAACGTTTTCTGTCATTAAAATTGTAATTTCAAAGAATGAATAAAAGTCAATTGAAATATCACAATTTACCAAATCTGTCCCCTTTTAACAAATATTTAAGTAGTATAATTTTCTTGTTGTTATAAAGAAAAAAGTGAGTAGTGCATTTTATTTGTATTTTTTTTTACTGATTTTTAAGTTACAGAGGCAATCCTGTACACATTTTATATCACCTTTATAAGTCTTTTCAAATCTATTTTGCTGTTCTTTCTCTAATTTTGTGAAATACATTTTTAGCTCATTAATTTTCAGCCATTATTCTTTTCTAATGTATGCAACTCATGGCTATATTTAAAATTTACCATTGCTTTAACAATTCAGCAAAATTTGAATCTGGTTATTTTATTGCCTTTTAGTTCAAGGTGGTTTTGAATTCTCATTTTTGAAACTGCCTCTAATCTGTGGGTTATTCAGAAATGTGTTCCTTGATTTCCCAAAATATTGGGGGCTTTTGGTTATCTTTTTATTATAACTGAGTTAAAGTTTAATTGCTTTTTAAATTTTTTATTTTTTGTGGTCTGGGGATTGAACCACAGCCTTCACACTGAACTACATCTACAGCCCGTTACCCACCAACACCATTTTTTTTTTTTTAAGATAAGGTCACTAACTTGCTAAGTTGCCCAAGGCTGGGTTTAAATCTGACTTTCCTGCCTTAGCACTTCAGAATACTAGAATTACAAGGATATGCCATCATACCCCACTTTAAGTTGCATTTGGAACACAGAATATGCTCCTTATGATTTCAATTCCATGCAATCTGTTGACATTCATCATCTGGGTGTATTTGGTTAATTTTAATAGATGCTCTACGAATGCTTGAAAACAATGTGTGTTCTGTAGTTGCAGGGGACAAAGTTTTTGGAATGTCTATTAGGTCGAATTTGTTATCATGTTATATAAATATTTTACCTTCTTTTTCTCTCACTCAGAACTGATTAAAACTTCTGTGTTTGTGAGTTGTAGTTCTGTCAATTTTGGAGTTAAAAGTTTCTAAGGCTATGCTAACAGATGTGTACAAATTTAAACTTACTGTGTCTTCTGGCAACCTGAACTGGTTATTATTTTGAAATGATCCTTTTTTGTTTCTAGCATTGCCTTTTAACCTTGAAGTCCTTTTAGTCTTCAACAGTTACTCTGTTTCTATCTCAGATAAGACTGATGTTGTTTACCATCTCACACTTTCTTACTTGCAAATTTTATGTGACTTTATGTTTCAAATGCATCTCTTATAAGTAACATATAGTTACACTTCATTATTTATTCAACCTGACAACCTTTGGGTTTTAATCAGAACAATAGTAGACAGCCAAGTGCCATAACGACATTCTGGTTAGACCAGCATTGCTCCTACCAAGCCAGAGGTGACTGCATACGCAGGAGGACCCCAGCCGAGGGTGGATGTCACGCCCAGATAACTTGTAGACTCACAGGAAGAAGAAATACTTCTCGTTCTACAGCAGTGAGTTTTGAGGTGTTTGTTACCTAACAATGGCAAAGTGATAGAAAAGTAATTGCTGAGATAGCACTACTTAGGCTTAATCTACCATTGTGGTTTTTATATTGAATTCACATACTCTACGTCTCTTTTCTCTTTGCCTTCTTTTCTTCCTCTCCTCCCTCTTACTAGTTTAGAAGCTATCCTTGTTTCTTCTCTGGTTACCATAGAAATTACAATGCAAACTCTTGCTAACATTTATTCCTTCCTACTACTATAGGATTGTATTTTAGTTCTTTATTTTTAAACTTCACACAATGTTATTATTGCTGCTTTATACAGTCAATGTTCATTTAGTTTTATCCAATATATTTGATAGTTTCCTTGCTGTCTAGCTGTCTTATATTTCAGATCTTCTAACTAGGACCACCATTCCACCTTAATTACAAGTTTTCTAATTTCCTTTAGTGCAGGAATACTAATGAGAACTCTTCTAGGTTTTGTTTTCATGATTTTAAAAAAAAAGTTTATTTTATCCTCATTCTTTAAAGTCATTTTTCTATGCACAGAATTTTTAGGATTGGCAATTAATTTCCTTCAGTGCCATGAACTTACCACTCATCCATTACCCTGTTCTTTTGGCCTCCACTCTGCTATGACAAAGTCAATTGCTGGTCTGCACTAGTTTGAAGACAGCCTCTCTTTTCCCATTGTTTAAAAATCTTTCATATTTTGTGTTCTATAGTTTCATTATGATATGGTCATATGTGGATTTCTATTTATTCCATTTGGAATTTATTTAATTTGCAGATGTTTTGTCAATTCTGAAAAAACAGTGTTGCCATTACCTCTTCAAATATTGTCTCCATTCCACACTCTTTATTGTGGTTTTTGAAACTCCAAACAAAGAGATGTTGAACCTTCTATCTCACTCCATTCTCCAAATTTCTTAACCACTTTTCCACAAGTTACCTTCTTCTATTTCTGTGTTGCATTTTGGAAACTTTCCTCTCATACATCTCCCAGTTTACTGAATCTCTTTTCAAGGCTTTCTAATCAGCTGTTAAACTTCCCAACTCATTTTAAACTTTATTATATTCTTCACATAGATACTTTCCCTTGGTTTCCTTTCAGACTGGCTGGATCACTTAAAACTTTTTATTCCCCCTAGATTTTTTCAAGCTTACATTTATTTCATAAAATATATAAGGCACAGTCATGTTGTTATCTGTGAGTTAGATCTCCAGGCTTCATGAGTCTCTTCCTGTAGTGTCTTTTTTATGTTCTTACGTATACACGATGCCTTCTTTCCTTTTGGGGCATTATTTATCTCTCATTTTGCACTGGTTACTGTTCTGCGTGTGTTTGTGTGTGTGTGTGCATGTGTGTAGAGACTGAACCCAGCACCTCTGTACTGAACTACATCTTCAGCCCTTTATTTATTTTTTATTTTAAGACATGGTCTTGCTAAATTGCTAAGTTGCCCATGCTGGGATTGAATTTTTGATCCTGCCTCAGCCTCCCAGTGTGCCGGGATTACAGGCATATGCCACCACATGTAGCTAAGGACTGCAAGACAGTCACAGTCCCTAACTCATTATTTTCTAATTTTATGATATTATGATCAGAAAATGTGATCTATATGAATATGCTTTTTGGAATACTGGAAAATTTTCTTTGAGTTTAATATATCATAGATGCTTAAATACATATATAACATGTCATAGATGCTTAAATACATATATAATATATATATATATATATATATATATATATATTTTTTTTTTTTTTTTCCTAAATTGGCCATAAAGTTTTTGGAGTAAGATTTTAAATATATTTATTTCATACAGTATATTATTTAAATCCTTCATATTCTTTTTTATTTTGGTTTATTTGATCCAATTGATTAAAAATTACATTAATGTCTACTACAAAAACTGAATCTGTCAATATATATTTCCACTTGTTGGTATATTTATTTATTTTTATTTTTTTATGTTTTTATTTTTATTTTTTTTTGCAGCACCGGGTGTTGAACTCGCAACCTCATGCCTGCCAGACAGGCACTTAAGCTACTGAGCCAAACTCCCAGCCCTAGTTTTTTGAGGCAGGGTCGCACTATGTAGCTCAGGCCGGCCTTGTGCTCGTATTGTAACCCAAGCTGGCCTCGAACTCACAACACTCCTCCTACCTCAGCCTCCCGAGTGCTAGGATTAAAGGCGTGCGCCACCATGCCCGGCTTTGTTGGTATATTTAAAAGCTGTCATCTTGCTTACATTGTTTCATGGCTATTGGTAGGCTGCCATCTTTAGTGTCATAAATTCTATTGTCACTAACATTAATTTTGCCATATTTCTTTGTTGTTGGCATTATTATATTATATATTTTCTATTCCTCTTTCAACCTGCACAAGTTTCTCAAAAACAAGTAACTTAATTTTTAATCTAATCTGAATTATTATCTATTAATGAGAATTTCATCCATTAATATTTATTATAAAACTCATATGCTTTTTTCTTTCTTTCCTGTTTTGTGTTGATCAGGATTATTTTTTCCTTTTCTTTTGGTAGCTTAGAAAATACATTTTTTTTCTAATGGGAACGCTTAAAATTTTAATATATATATACAGTTAAATATGTATTTTTCCATCAATTTTGTTAATTTGCTTTAGTCTTTTCTATGATTCTATAGTCCTTTCCTATAGCACCTATAGGTTTACATTTTCATTATTCACGGTATATCTTTAATTTACTAAACTATAAACCACATGAAAATAAGGATGTTCTCTTTTTCATTTTTATATTCCTCAATCTTTGAATAGGGTCAGCCCCAAAATAAATCTAAGATATATGTTTGTAGGATGAGTCAATGGCACAGTTAAGAGCTATGTGAAGTTTATTACTTTTTCTACTGTAAGAATAATCAATAAAACTTATAAAAATTACCTGGCATCCCCAAGAATTGAAATCAGACGATACTGAGGTAACTCAGAGGATGCTACATGTGCCAGGATCCCAAAGAGTCTTTCCGCCATTATCATATCATTCTGGGTCACCTGAAGAGAAGCAATGGAGAGGGCTCAGAAACAGCAGCATTTTTTAGCTGGATTAAATTTTTTTTTAGCTGAGGAGAGTACATTTTCTTGGTCAGTAGGGAGAAGGTTTTCATTGCGATTTCTCCTTCTTCCTTGAGCCTAATCAGAATGAAGATGTACAGTATACACATGGCTCCTGGACACTGACTGGGGTGTATGTGTGATATATTAGCTCTGACTTATAAGCTGTGTTTCCTGAGAATTATGCTGTGTTTTCCTGAGATTTTTTAAAGAAATCCTATACCTTCTTAAATTAGAATGTTATAGAGGGGAAACTTCCATAGTGTCAATAGGAGTGATTGATTTTAACGAGCATCCAAGGTAAGCCAGGGTGTTGTTCGTAGCTTTTTCCTTGAGAGAAGGAATTCTCACTGGATTAGCGAGGATGCTCCTGTATGTTCTAAATTTATGGCAGTTTTCTCCCCACAAAGAACAGCTTATCATCAGTATACCCTGTGAAGGTTCACTCCTGCAGAAACCAACAAAGTGCTAAAGGACTTGGATTAATATCTGATCGTATTTTATTTATAGCATGGGAATGCTTGCATTTTAAATAGCATCGATTTGTATACACTGTATAGTTCCTAAGTGAGGGTCATTTTGCTCCCTATGGGACATTTGGCTATATCTGGAGATTTTTTGGTTATTGTAATTGGTGGAGGGATGCTAGTGGAATCTAGTGTGCAATGACCAGGGATGTTGCTAAACATCTTACAAGGACATAGCTTACACAAGAAAGTCCCAACAACAAAGAATTATCTGGCTCAAAATGTCAATGGAGTCAAGGTTGAGAAATCCTCATAAAGTTAAATTTTGGATGTTTTGAAAATTCATTCTCAGTATTACTTGTAATAAATTACACAGGCATCTTCTGATAACTCAACCCATAATCCATAAACATTTTATATAGATGAATCACTGCAGACTGACTCCCTTCGTGACCCAGGACCTTCATAGTTAACAAGGCTATCGCTCCCTTAATCCTTCTTCTAACCCATAACCAAGTTGTTTGGTCCAATATAGTCACCTAGTGGTCAATGTAGGCCACTACTCCACCTTTTCTTGATGTTCATAATTAAATTTAATTCTACCTTAAGAAATATTATTCTCTCTTTTACAAAGACAAAGAGAAATGTAAAGTACATTACAACAATCAAAAATCATATAAGCAGTTATATTTTAGGTATTTTAATAAAATATCAAATATTCCTAGCATTAGCATTTAAAAAATTTTAAGTCAGAATAAATTATATTGGTTCTAGGTCTTCTCTACTTTAATTATACTACTCTTTCTAATTTATTTTTTAAAATTCTTTTTAATTTCAAAGTTTTATAATAGTGGATATTTCTCTAGTAATTATCTCCGTGTGGATAAATACCCTATGCAGGGTTAGTCACCATTTAGGGGCCATTTATGAGGGAGAATCACTCACTCATAGCCAAAATAACCATTCTATTTTCAGTCTAGGCTAACTTTGGAAACCTTTGGGACTAATTATCAGGTCTTGCCAGGGACTTGCAGTCTCTCTCTGGGGAAGAACTGAAGGGCACACAAGAGTACCAAAGACTGAACCAAATCTCTTGAGAACTAGTAGCAGAAGTTAATAGCCATTGGAAGTTTCCAGATTTGCCTGACATTAAACAGATGGCTGACACTGTGATCACAGCCTGCTATGGCTGATGCAAATTTCATATGCTTTTGTACCAACTCAGAGATCTCCAAGTCCCCAAAGTATGCTGGATTTCTGGAATTCTAGGTCAGAGGTGGCTGTACATATACCAGCTCCAGGGAAGTACCAACCACTGTGCCAGCAAAGTTGACTCCGGTCCATCTTACAATAGAGAAGTCTGCATTTCCAGAGATAATGCAGTAAGACTAACAACATATTACAGATTTTTTTTCTCCTTTGGAAGATTATGTACATTCCATAGAGGTAAAAACAGTTCCTCTCTTCTCTTCCAAGTTAATATCAAAAAGAACATGGTGTTTAAGTAGCTGTGGGATTATCCTTGTGACAAATTTAGCAGAATCAATCTAAAAATAACCTTCGGTAATAATTTTCCAGTTATTCAGCTCCAGGCCTGAGTTATCCAATATCGTCATGACACAGGCAGCTGTTACCAACTATTAACAAAGCAGTCCAGATGTTTACTTATCCTCCTCCCTCTCCATCCTCCTCTCTGCCCTTCATTTTGTTCCTCCCCTTCCTCTACCTTATTAGTTCTCACTTAGATTTTACTCCCCTTCCCATCTTGCATGCTGGGCAGTCTGCAAAGCACCTTAAAAATACAAAGATCACATGACCTATAGAAGAGTCACTTGTTTTCTTTTTTTAACTCTCGCTCCCAGCAACATTTTACTTCTACTGAGCACAAACAACAGTAAAAGTATTTACTATTCACCATGACCTTGTTAACTATTTTATTTTAAAAATTATTCAGTGCTTTGCAAATTTCTGGATAGATCATTAGCTTTTTGACATTTTAAGTGTTGATTTTTTTCGAAAAACATTTCTCAAAAATTATATCATGGTTACTTAGATTCCTAACTATTTTAAATCACTATTTCCCCTAAAAAGGAGTATTTTTATTCTGTAGTTCACTTAGTTTGCTTACCTCTGTTCCATTTATTTTTTGCATACTGAAATGGCTCAGCCTAAACAGTACATAGTATTTCCAGAGTGTAAAATTGACAACTGGATTTCCTTGAGGATCGACTGTCAACTGGTCAATACGACGAAGTTGCGCTAGTGCATTAAACTGCTGTAGCATTGCAAGATTTGTCTCCTTGAATTTAAGGTGCTACAATAATAGAACACACACACATAAAAATCTGAATATTGAGTTTAACCATCCTAAAATATTAATATTAAACTTCCACTGATCATTCCTCAAGTGAACCTGTAAGCTTTCAGCTTAGCAAGTATGTTTTCAATTACATTAAATCAAATGAATGTACTAAACTTATATATAGCTTTAATCTAGCCAGTGTATCATTGATGGAAGTCAACTAATACTAAATTCTAAGTGCTCCCTTCTGTGAAGGACATTCTTATTATTAACAAACTATGATTCTTTTTTTTTTTTTTTTTTTTTGCGGCACCGGGGATTGAACACACAACCTCACGCCTGCGAGGGCAGGCGCTTAAGCCACTGAGCCAAACTCCCAGCCCTGGTTTTTTGAGGCAGGGTTGCACTAAACTATGATTCTTAAAGTTATTTACACACGAAATAATTCAGACTCAGGCATTACAATGGTATACTTACATGAAACCTACAAAAGCCCCTGGAAATGAAAATTTCAGAACTTACGAATACAGGGTTCACCATGCTCCTGAGAAAAACTACTTTTAGTCATTACTACTTGTATCTTGCTAACTACGATGTAGACTACTTAAATCACATCACTGAAGTGTTAATGCAAATGCTCTATTGGTGAATTTGGATCGTCTTTTCTAAACATACTGGCTCCAGCTGTGCCTATCTTCCTTAGGGAGGATGAAATTTTAAAAAGTTAGTATAAAAGGTATCTGAGAAAAAATATTCAGCTAACAGAGAAAAACAAAATAATAATAATTCAAGAGGCAAGAATTCATAAATACTAGTTTCTACAAATGTATACTAATAAATAATAGAATAATTGGGGAAAATTAACTTTCGAAGTAACTTTAATGACACACTAAAATTCTTTTCAATATTATTATGGTACTACTATAAAAATTATAGTAGATGATAGCCTTAGAAAGGTAAAAGCTGATAATAGCTCAAAACTAGGATATGAATTAGTTCCATCTATTGTGCTTTGGGTAATACAATGAGTTAGAAAGAATATAAATCATTACTGGAATAGGACTAATTATATAAATTATACACATGTCCCATCAATACAAGGCATGATAAGCAATATAGGGCTATGTAGTCCAGTTGAATGCCTTATGAGATACAAATATATAATGTGAATAAAGTCATGTTGGTATTTTTTACTCTATAAAGGATGGTTTTTTAGAAATACAATTTCTAATATTAACACAAGACTGTAAGGCCAGTTACGAATACTAATTTAAATCCCTGAGCAAACAAACAAACAATCCCTGAGCAAAAACAAAACACAAACAACAGTAACAGCAGCAACAAAAACACAAAAAAGAAATGTTTACCAGAGAATTAGGAAATTTAATCTTCAATTTAGGAAGCACTTGGACAATTTCATCGAATTCTATGAAGGTGAAGGAGACTGTCACGATCATCCCTGCTGTCTGAACGCTCCAGTTCCGGTCCAAAGATTCTAGGGCCCCTGAGCCGTACAGGGAGAGAGTGTCCCCATCCACTTCAACGAGGTGCGTGTCTATGACAGACAAGCTTTGTAAAGCACTGGTGAGTCCTGAGTCAACAGCCCTGCAAAGTCCAAAGGGTCATTTTAAGGCAAAGTCTTATCATGGAAAATAAATAGCAGAATAGGAAGACATACATTTTAGAGTTTTATGTTAATTTCTAGAATTATACCCAGAGCACCTCAGACTAAATTTCAATAGATTATCTGGAAGTTTTGCATTATCCTAAACACATATTTTAATTAACAATAAGAACATTATGAAACACTACCGCAACAAAATACCACCTCTAAACCCAAATGACTTTCATTAATTAAAGATAACCTTTTAATATATCTTTAATACATCATTGATAGTATTTTTCATGTCAATACAAATAGGATTTTTTTTTTTTTTTGGTACAGGGGATCAAACTCACAACCTCGCACCTATCAGGTAGGCATTTACACCGCTGAGCTAAATCTGTAGCCCTATTTTTTCAGACAGAGTCTCACTATGTAATTCAGGTTGGCCTTGAACTCACCCTACAGTCCAGGCTGGTCTCAAACTCACAATGATCCTCCTGCCTCGGCCTCTTGAGTGCTGGGATTAAAGGCGTGCACCACCACGCCCGCTCAAATAGGATTTTGTAATCGATAAAACTATTCAACTGGGAAAACACATTTTATAAAATAAGATTTCTATAAGAAGAGCCATATAATAAAAACATGTTTACCAAATGTATTAGTAACTGTTAAAATATTTTCTCCCTCAGATGTTGGGTTAAGTGGTAACTTTGGCTTTCTTTTTTTTTTTTACATATGTAACTTTTACGTGTATGAATAATTTTTAAGTTCTGAGTAAAATCAATGAAGACTTCCAATTTGAAGTAAAAAGTGATGGAAAACCACTCATCACACATATACACAAAATCTCTTCATGTTGCTGAATGTGGTAATTGTTATATTTTCAAAGTGGGAGCCATATTTTCTATATAAGGCTACCGAAATGATAGCTAGAGAATGAATAAAGTATCTTGATCCAACTCAAGATTTCTGCTGAGAGTAAAGACACAACTGTGTGCCTGACCCAACCTCTCACCTCCATGCTTGGCTCTGTCCTGTGTGTCTTCATGCCGGGGTTTCCCTTTCACGGTGCACTTATTTGCCCTGTGTGTTTGCTCTGCTTTGTGCCGCAATGCCTGCCCCTTTGCACTCCTCCAGGACCTCCCTTCTCACACTGTACTGTAATCATACATTTGCCAACTTCCCTCTGCTTCTGGTGAATTCTAATGCTGAGTTCATTAAGATGAGGGATCATATTGTCTCCATCTTTGGGAACTCTAAGGCCTAGTAATGAACTTTTTACAGTGTATACCTGTTAGTTATTAAGGATCTTCAAACTTTTTATAGCTCTGCGATGTTGGGAGGTAAGACCAACCATTACCTTGTCAGTTTATTATGCTTATGTCAAAGGCCAATTAACCCTTTACAGATTTGTTTATTCAATAACAAGCTACGCAATAACATCAGTCTATTCTAAGAGAATAGGCAATCAAAAGAACACAAAAAAGCTTAATTTCTATCAGACTTAGGAATAAAAGAGACACAATAATCAAACATTCAATAAACAGTAGTATATGAAGTGTCTCAGAGAATAGTCTTAGAGAGGTAAAAGCTGATAATACCTCAAAACTAGGATATGAATTAGTTCCATCTATTGTGCTTTGGGGAATACGCTGAGTTAGAAAGAATATAAATCATTACTGGAATTGAACTAAAGATAGCAATTAGCATTTCACTGCCACTCAAATGAAGAAGGCATATATCTATTGCAATTACCTATTGACTCGTCTGTCCTTCTTACTAAATACTGTGATTTTTCAAAGCTCAAATTTTGCCACATTTATTGTAGTAGAGCCAGCAACCAGCACAGCTCCTAGCACATGCTTTGCCTTATAAGTATTTCTTGAATTAATTAATAAAATGAGAAAACTTTTATGGGCATTTGTTGAATCTTACAAAAGATGTTCTAGCCAAAGCTGTAATTTCACCAAAAGGACAGAATCAGTGATGCAGTCACAGATTATAGGTCAGCAAGAAGATTAAACCAGGTGAGGCAAAGATATATAATGAAGAAAGAAGGTAAAAGAAAGAAGCTAGTTGACCTATGCATATTTGATCGCCAAAGAACCAGCAAAATAAGTTTAGTTTTAATGCAAAAATGATGAGTGAATTAAGAGTTATGCACCAAAAACATCAATAAATCCTTTGGGAAGTGACGTTGTTCTATACATACGTTTGGGAGTGCCTTAGTTTTCTTTCTCTATATAATTGAAAGTTTAAGAATATAAATTCCAAAATAAAATGTCTATCATCAGAAAGGAATTACTTATCTTGTGTAGATTTTTGCCATGCAAACTTCTGGGAAAAAAATAAATGAAATAAAAATGAGTCTACACTCAGCAAAACAGTAACATGATTCAAAGTAAATGTAATGTTCAACTTATACTGATCATGGATGTTTGGTAAGAACAAATGTGAGTTTCTGGGCTGTCGACAGGCTCACACTTGTCAATAGGAAACACAGCACCTGTTAAATAGTCAGAAAATGCCTAACTCACTTCAGTTATTTTCTGAATGAGGCTTTAAAGTCTACCCCTAAACTCTGGCCAATACTTATCAACTTGCTCCTCTAAGGAGGTGTGTTGTGATTTCCATAAAAAGTGACTTAGAAAGCAGGTTAAACAATGCTTATATGCTGGGGGTTGCCCCTGCAGTTTTCGTTATATGTTTAGTACATACGCCAATACCTGTTCATAGATACACATCTATTAATTTATTTGTTAACATTTGTTGAAATCCTCCTATATTAAAGCTCTGTGCTAACAATTCTGGCATAGGCTATTAAACCATCTGTACTGATAAGCACAGTCTTTGCAGAGATCATGTGCAACTTTTTGGATCTACTAAAATTACTACTCACATTTACCAGGCTATGGTTCCAGAAAAAAACTGCCCAAATCTCATTCTGCTATCAACCCAAATAAACTCAGGGATATACTTTCTAAACTGACATGACCTCAACAACTCTTTAATAGGTTTTTTGTGGATAGCTTATTAGGTGTCAGGTTTTGCGCTAGGCACCAAAGATATAAAAATAAATTAAGACATATTTGCCCTCAAAGAGCTCCAACTCTGGATTGGGGTGTGGGGTTGGAAAGGAAGATAAATATGTACATTAAATGTAACATAATGTGCTTATTGTTATATAATGAATATTTAAACCATATGCTGTGGAACACAGAAAAAGGAATGACTAATTTTTCTAGTGGGGAGAAATCAGGTTTCAAAAGGAAGTAGCATTTGAACTGATCCTTGAGTGATGAATAGTAGAATTTCAACAGGAGTAAAGGAGAAAAAACAAAATGAACAAAGGCACAGAAGCCTGATTATGGTAATGTACTCATGCAAGCACAATTTCAGTATAACTGGAACACTGAAACACAGGACTAGAACTATATACTGAAATATACAAGAGAATAGGAGCTAGAGATGAAGGTAAGATTTTATCCTACAAGGTTAAGGAATGGAAAAAGGGTTTTAAACAAAAAAGTAGCCAGATCATATTCAACATATATTTTTGGACAACTCCACAGTGCCATGCACAGATCTGTATTGGAGCTCAGACATAAGGAGGAAGGAAGGGCCTGATTCAGATAGATGTCAATTAATTGCCTTTGTGAAGGACATGGCAGAGTGAGACTAGAAACAAGGGATTAGTAAAATCAGTGGAATAGTGCTGACTGACCCATACGAGGGCATAACAACAACAACAAAACAGCATGGTGTAGTAGTAATGGCATAGACAAGAAAAGTGGGCCTTAATTCAAATTCCAGAGCTGCCATTAATAGGTGATTTTGGCAGCAAGCTTTTTAATTTCTTTGAGTTTCAGGTTCATTGTATATAAAATGGTGATCGTAATACGTGAAGATTAGAAACAATAAAGGTATAAAGCCATCTCTCATACTTAGTTCAACACACTTTAGTGATTATTATTAATAAATGACAAGACAGACTTAAAAAGGTATTTAAGAGAACAAAGTAGGAGTTAGTGCTTGACTGGCTATGGAGAAATAAGGGTAAGGAGCAGTTAAATGCAACTTACATTTGTAGAGTGGGTAACTGGTCATTTGGCCTACTTTCTTACCTCTGTCTAACCTAAATTTATACTATAAGAAAGTTGATATTCTTCTCTGGAGAACGTACATTTTAATATACACTTTCCAATAAAGCCCAATACATTCCTAATTATATTCTCTAATTCCAACATTAGTTATACAACAGCATGCAATAGTATGACATCAAATAGGAATTATGTTCAAGATCTTTGTCAGTTAATTTCAAGTTTAAATGTTAGTCTATTCATCTTGACTTTTAGATAAGAATGAATCAGGAAAATATTCTATGTCTTCTTAATTAGTGGAGGACCCTAAGAAAAGACAGATGCGTAACTTCATGCAATAAAGTAAAGAGTTCTGAAATCCAAGTTAAATGTAGCACATACGCATAAATGTCTAGATGGAAAAAAGACAATATTTCAGAGATTTATGTATTTTTTTACCTAAATACGGTCTAGAACAGAAATACTTAAAATCATTCGGAAGATTCTTTTCCCAATGAATAAGTGGTGCTGATTCCTATAATAACTTATTTTATGAATTTCTGTTACAACATTCGTAGGTGTGGAAATTCATTTTATGCATTATATTTTATTATAGTAGTGTTGGCTAAAATACCACAGTGTTCATAGACAGGAAATGACCAAAAATAAAGCAGTTTCACTGCATGCATCCAATGTAAGCAAAGAAAACATTACACCAAGTACTTTCCCATTTCTGCCAGGCAAAAGAAACCTGCAATATGTCATTTTACTGTAGAGCTGTCCCAAATACAGTGAACAGTGAAATCATTAATGGAATATAGCAAAGTTTTAAAGAATTTCTTCCCTTTATGTGCCTATAATTTTTCCTGGACACTTGTTTCTGGGCATTTAGTTACACACCCATAAGCCAAAGGTCACAGACACTGTTAACACAAGAATTAGCCACTTTTTTGGCACTATGAAATACTAAAGACTATAAATGATTGCTTAAAATGGAAAACCTTATGTAGTATTAAAAAAACAAGTTGAAACACTAAGGAAGAGATCTTATAGCTCTCTGACTAGCTTTCCAACTTCAGAAAGAACGAGGTTTATGTCATTCTCAAAAGATAAATTTTAATTACATTTTTAGAGACATGGAGAATGTAGCAAAACAACTTCGAACACTGAAAACTCTTCAGTTTGCACTTTCAGATAGAACAGCAGATAGACTGAACACATGTGTTTAACACATCTTCCTCTAAGATCCCGTTAAACAATGGTAAAACAATTGAAAAGGTATAAACCCACAACAAGCACAGTAGGGGAGGACTATTGGCAACAGGAGAACTCAGTACACTTCTGGAAGCTGGAAAGTACAGACTAGTGAGTGACAAAGAAGAGGGAAAAGCTGTTGCCTTAATATGCAATGAGAGCAAGAACAAAGACCACAACTGAACTACTCAAAAGAACTCTGAAAACGGAGGAAGAGTGAGTACAATGAAGGATGGGGGTGAGTGAGATTGAAAGGGGTGCTAATGGAAGACCTGTAAAGGCACAGTCCTGTCTAGCCTACTTCCCTCACTGCCAAAGACACAGTTCAGAGGAGGGGCATCACAGATCAGTGGAAATGGAAAGGATGCTAATAAATAGCACCAGGGTAACCGGTTATTTCCATAGGAGAAAAAAAAATCAGGTGTTAAACATAAAAATCAATTCCAGGTATAGTAAAGATTTAGGAAAGGAAAACAAAATGGAAGAATATTTTAGAAACTTTTTTTTTCTTAAATACAATCTAAATAAGTAAACCATAAAGAAAGAATAGACATCTTGGTGTATTCAGTATATAAATAGTATTTAAAACCAAAGGCTTTTATAACACTGAGTATGGGAATCAAGAGAGAATAAGGCAAAAAACTGCTTCCAAAAACTCATAACTCCTCAAAAGCTGATCCCACAGATACTGTAGTAGATGAAATCCCAGACTTTAATCCCAGAATTTAAAATACTGATAGTTAAAAATATCCGTGAGATAGGGCTGGGGATGTAGCTCAGTGACACAGCACCTGACTGGCAAGCACGAGGTCATGAGTTTGAACCCTGGTACCCGCCCCCAAAATAATAATAATAAATGAGCTTGAAGAAGGACAAGTGAGCAGCTAAAATAACCAATGAGCTCAAAATATACACAAATAAGCAGCTGTATGAACTAAGGAAGACAAGGTCAGTTATTGACCACCACAACGTCAATAAAGATAGAGGTTCTAGAAAAAAACCTGGCAGAAATTCTGAAAATGAAAACCTCAGTAAACCAAATAAAAAACTCAACTGAAAGTCTCTGTAGTAGGAAAGATGAATCAGAAGAAATGCTACCAGGATTTAAAGACAAGGTGGACATACTAGAACATTCAGTCAGAGATAATGAAGAGAGAATAAGAAACAAAGAAAAGATTACCCAAGGACTCAAAGGCAATTCTAAAAGGACAAATTTAAGAATCGTTGGCCTTGTGGGAAGTGTCAAAACACAGCCTAGTGTATTCAGTAAAATTATTGCAGAAAACTTCTCAAGCCTGGGAAATGAGATTTGAGAAAGGGGGTTTGAGCCAGATACCAGGTAAAGGAAGCATTTAGAACCCCAAACTGACACAACTAGAAAAGAACCTTTCTACAACACATCACAGCCAAATTGTCAGAAATTCAGAAGAAAGAAAAAATAACATTAGAGAGAGGCACCAAATCACAAAGGCAAACCCATCAGGAGAACAGTATATTTCTCAACAGGAACCTTAAAGGCTAGAAGGGCTTGGAATGAAGTTTTTCAAGCTCTGCAAGAAAATATTTGACAATCCAGACTCTATGTCCTGCAAGGCTAGCCTTCAAAATCAAATGAGAAATAAAGACCTCCCATTATAAGGAGAAACTACAGAAAGTCATGACCACCAAGTCAGCGTTCTATAATACTTGAGGAAATCCTACACAGGGACAATGAGGACAACAACCACGGAACCAAGAGGAAGAACAAATCTTGCTGGGAGAGTATGTAAGTAAGCAAACGTAAGAAAGAAATGAATTGGGAAGGAAAAAGGGGGAAAGAGGAAAGGGAAAAGGAAAGGATGTAGACCTGTATATATGTATATATAAGATAACTAGAACAAAAACACTGTTGAATGTATTCATTATTGATAAAGAACAATTAATGCTCATATGATTAGATCAATTTTACATGTCTATATCTCTTAATGTAAACAACCATCTTGAAGGTAATGATACACAATATTGCAACCATTGTCAAGTTTCTATCCTGTTTTGTAAACCTGTAATGTTATTGTCGTGCATTTACTCTAGTCTTTTGTTTGTCTCTTTTGCTTTTTGTCTTTGTTATATGTGTCTTTTTTTTCCTCTCTTAAATAAAAAACAAATAATAAAAGTGATCATAATAATGAAAAAAAAAAGACAGAAATGATGCTGATGAGGCTGTGGGGGTGGGGGAGGGGTGGTAAAAAGGAACCTGGCTTCATTGTTGGTGGGAATGTAAACTAGTACAACCACTATGGGAATCAGTAGGGAGAGACTTCAAAAAACAAAAACTAGGAATTCCACTCAATGCAGTTATTCCTCTTCTATATACCTTCCCAAAAGAATTAGACATCATACTACAGTGATACACACATGCCCATATTTATAGCAGCACAACTCATAATAGCTAAATCTTGGAACTGGCCTACATGATCGTCAACAGATGAATAAAGAAAACACGGTATTTATACACAATAGAGTGTGACTCTATTACAAAGAAGGATAAATTTGAGTCATTTGTAGGAAAATGGATGCATCTCAAATCCATAATATTAAGTGAAATAAACCAGACACACAAATTTAAGTATCTTATAGTTTCTCTTATATGAGAAACCCAAAGTATAGATAAATTGAAGAACAAAACAGAAGTTAGATAATAGGACACAGGGAGACAGATCTTTTGCAAATGGAAAGGAGTCTAAAAGATGAGGGAGGTGGGAGGAAGAGAGGGGAAAGTAGACATAAAAAGAATTAAAGTGGGTTATGCTTGTGTATCAACTCCCTTAGATGAATATAATAATAATATGCTGTAAACATGTATTTATAATAAAAAGAACTAACTCTAGGACCGTATTAGAAAGGTATATTAGTTACATAAATTATCCGTTAGAATTTCTATTTTGTTGCCTTCTTTTTCCAGCTGAAAGAGTTGAGAAGTTTATGTGAATTCTCGAGTATAAGAAATACTTTGATAGAAATAAAATATTTCCTATAACTGAAATTTTAAAAGTTTAAATCTAAATATATGTCAGACTGTAACTCCAAAAAATTTCTAAAGCCTCTCAAATTATTACTTTTAGTACACTTTTTTTTTTGCATACGAAAGGTTTAAGACATTCTAGTGAAACACTTGAAATAAAAACTGTGTTACACTTAGTTTGAAATGCATTAAAAATGCATTTTAGCATTTGGTTAAGATAATAAAACAGATGTACTTCCTAGATAAAAAGTTAAATATATTTCACCCTTTTTAGGCTTTTAAACATGATGAATATATATTTAAATTATACAAATAATGTTCTCTCATCTACTTGAGTCTAATATGCTTTACTGAGAGGGAGAGAAATATGCAGGTGTGGATAATGTCAGAATTGCTCGTGTGATACAGGAAAAGAGGTTGTGAGTGATGGGAACAGACAAATCCCACAGACCGTAACTGAATATTTATTCCAATTTGATCCCAAAGAGTTTATTACTACTTCTTAAAGAGTAAGGTTTTGTGCTGGCTGCTGGGGATACAACAGTGGTCAAGACAATTAAGATTCCTTGCCTTATGAAGAAGCTTGCATTGGCAACGCAGATGTGAAACTACTAATCACCAACTAGGTTACAGAACAGAACTCAGAGGAAGTGCAGGATAATGAGACATAAAGGGAGTATCTGCTCTAGTCTCTGGAGTCAGAGAAAGGTTTTGGGGATATGAAGTTGAAACACAAGACCTCTGGGATGCCTCAGTTTGCTAGGGAAGGATCAGGAAGTTCAAGGAAGTGGTACCAGCAGGAGAAGCCTATTCTTACAGAAATGTTCTGAGCTAGGAAAGAAAGTCAGCAAGGCTGATGGTGTGGGATGAAACAGCTAAGGGGGTTGGGGGACCTCGTAAACCTGCATTAAATAATTTAGACTTTTCTTATAAGCAACAGGAAACCACTAGAAGGTTTTACAGTTTCTATTTTTAATTCTTCCATCATAACTTCTTTCTTCAAACTTTCACTTTCAGTAACCTTCCTTAATTAAAACTACTCGTCAGAAGTAATTAGATGTGGAATGGTTTCCAAGTCCTGCTCCGAAATGAGTTCTTTAAAGCCGCTAGTGTCCTGCAAGTGTACCAAGGCATACCCTGTGTCCTCTGGAAACCGAGAGACGGTGCTTCCCTCTGTCTGGCAGGGGTCCTGAGGGGGAGAGGCTGAATCTTTGCCATCTTGATTTGTAGCATTGTTGGCTACACGTTGCTGCAAGTCCCAATGCCGAGCTACGTTGTTAATTGTTAACCTTTTCTTCTCCTATGACAAGAATTACAAAATATAAATTTCTGAAGAGAGAAGCCCAGGAACATATTGTTTGTGGCTTCTTACATTACTTTCAAAGACAGACTATTCCTTGTAAGTGACTACTCAATACCCATTATAAAGCAACACTCAAGAGGCCTGCATTTACCCTGTACATTCAAATATCTCAATAATGATCTGTCATCATAAAGAAAAAAATCATACAAACAATATTTACTCCTTGGGAACTTTATTAAAAATAAATGTATAAAATTTATCTGAAAATTTGCTATCTGAAATTTAAATTTGACAGAAATTTATATGCCTCTGTCTGTAAACATAGCAAAAGAAACTAGTATTTTAATTTTCCTATCCAAAATTAGGATGAACATATTACAGTCTTGGTGGGGGAGGAAAGAGGAGAGGCACTGATGAATGCTCCAGGTTTTAAAAGCATGAAATGCAATGTCTAAAATTGGAAACAAAACATTGCCTATACTACTAAAAGAAACTGCTAAGTTGAAGTGTTTCTAGATAACTAGCACCATTTTAAAAGAATGGGAAATAAATTAATTCATTATATGCAATGGATGCCGTAGATTAGTGTTCTTCTAACTTTAGAGTGCTTCGAATCACCTAGAAAGCTTTTTAAAACAGACTGCTGAACCTCGTCCTATTCTGCCTTGCGTTTGGTGTGGGGGCTTGTGAACTTGTATCACCAAGTTCAAAGTTACTCCTAGTATTGCTAATTCATGCACTTCACTTGAAAACCACTCACTCAGGACATTAGAGCTCAATTCTCTCACAGAAACCCTGTGGAGAAAAGCAGATCTAAGCCACTGAAACAAATCTGTGCTAGATTAAAATATTTCTGCCCCATTTATATTCAGTTTATATTGACTGGGATAAAGAATTCCTAGTCTAGTGAAGTCCCCATTACCAAAGGTTAACATTGTGAAATAGAATTTCAACTAGATCAGAATATTAAAACAATGTATGGTCCCTTTTCTGTTTGCTATGAGGACCATCTGCCAAGGAAAGATCAGCAGAGTGTGACACTGCTGCCTCCCCACCAGCTCTCTGGAGCCAGCAAAGGCTGGTAGAGAGATTTGCTGACCTCCCCAAGTGCTTGGGTACTTGGAGAATAATTATTTCTAGTTGTATCTCTTTGTCTACATTTGTTTAAGATTTTAGCCTATGTGCATGGCATTAGGAATGAAAAGTGATGTGGTTTACTTCATTACATTAAACTTTGAAAACTTCTATTCTCTGCTTAAAACTTCTATTTCTCTAGTTTTGGCCTAGGTTCTTTGTTCTGTTGTTTGGTATTTCAGGTTTGCCTGTATAGCTAATTGGGTTACACAGAAGATGTATATATACTTGTGAGATGTTTTGACATTTTATGTATGTCCTCTTTATCTAAAGCAAGTAGGATTCTGCTATTGTACTATAAAAACATCATTCCCTGATCTATAATAAAAAGGCATTCTACCTTAAGGAATTTTATTTTAGCTATTTGCTGATGACTGTGCCAACCCAATTTTTAATCTAAGCAATGCTGCTATTTTTACTTAGTACCAAGGTCACTGGCTCCTTGCATTTGGCTTTCTGGCTGACAGGGGTTGGCAGAAAGGAGTATTCTTAATGAGGTATGTACAGCAATGTTTAGCAAAAGAGCCACAAAATATCTCTCCACCACTGGGTAAGTTAACAAATTTTTAACAAGATAGTCTCTGGAAATGCAAACACTTTCTTATATCCATGCTAAAGTTAAACATCTTTTACTTGGGTTATTAAAATCAGGTTAAGACCAGGGTGCTTAGAGAATGAGTAATTTTATTGGGGCCAGGATAATGGAAGAGATACTTTAAAGCAGGAGCATATCCCTGAGGCCAGGTAAGCTCACTGGTGGCCAGAAGGCCACAAGAGGGCTCTAGACACCATGGCACAAAAAAAAAGAAGCAAAAGAAAGACTTGATTGTGCTAGATACTCTTCTGGGTAGAAGAGGGTACCCAAAGAAAAGTTTATTCTAAAGACCATGGACTCATCTAGCCTATAACTACTACCTTTGTAATAGCTGGATAGCTATAAATTTTCAAGTCTGTGTTAAAGTGACAAATATTTTAGAAGATGCCACATTTCAAATTCGGCCATTTGAATCTATTCCTTACAGTCCAAGCAAGACTACACAAGTATATGCCACAATTACCATGTCCTTTCATTTCTGCTGCAAGGAAAAAGGCAGAAAGCATAGGCCCGTGAACCTCCCCTTGCTCTGTGCCCAACCCACCCCATTTTCTTAATGATCAACATATGGAGTTAAATGAAAACAATCCTCAGAAAATGCTGGCAGATCTGTGGTATCATGACTCTTAATCCTGAGCAAGAGCTAGAACCTGAATGTACTGATATCTGCATGCTTCTAGATTTACTGAAAATAAAAAGTTAAATAATCCTTATCATGAAGAAGTCCTATTAGTGAACTGAAGAAAACCATTCACTGTTTTCCAAAGTTAGAGTTGGTTTTTCTTTTGTTTTGTACTAGGGCTTGAACCCAGGGCTTTTACACAGGGTTATATTTCCAGCTGCCCCCCCAACCTTTTTTATTTTTTTATGTTTTTATTTTGAGCCACATTTTTTTTACTGGTTGCTAAACAATTAATGGTACATTTCCTCAAATGCTGATGCTAAGAAGGTAGCTGAGTTGGGCATATAACAAAAAATTTCCATTGCAAGTAAAGTCAAATATGATCTGGTGCCTATATCAAGCTCTTCTTACACTGGAAGTCTTACAGCTAAATCATCAATAGATTTTATTCCTTATTTCCATACTCAAGGACTATCACATGAGACTGTTCTGTAGACCTGAGAGCTTTCATTCTGTGCAGGTATGTACATCCTTTAATTCATTCATGCTCAGTTACGTACTCATTCACATACTCACTTGAGCACAATAAATGCATGAAAGTGAAGACTACTGTTTCTAAAGGAGCCATTTGCAAACACTTGCAAATAGCAATGCCTGGCAATGGCAAATATTGCTCCTATAGGTTTTTAAAAACGTTTCCTAAAAAACAAGGCATTTTTGGCCAACCCTTAGGGATATTTCAATATAGGAAAGACTGAAATCCTACTGGCTAAATCAGTAAAAAGGTAGGCTTGTAAGGAGTATGCTTATGTACACCTAACTAACGGGATAGGAGATAACAAATAAAAGGTGAGGACTCTGGAAGTCAGGCATGATAACAGGTAAGGACATTGCAGTATATTCAACAACACTTAATTCTAAACTGCTTTTGAAGTCCTGAAATGAGAACAATTGGGAACAAGTATTTTTTTTACTGTTAAAGTTTATTTTTTAAAAAAAATATATTTTATTAGTATGTGGTTATGATACACAATGAACGTTTTCATCTTGGGAAGTTGGTGCATATACATGTCACAGCTTAGTTCTTTTTATTTCTCATTCCTCTCCACTCCCTCCATTCCTTTGATCCCATTCCTATGTACAAAAAGCCTATCTTTTATTTGTTCTTTAAATTATTTATATTTTGTTTCTCATATAAGAGAAAATATGAAATATTTAATCTTTTGTGTCTGATTTATTTTGCTTAGCATTATGGTCTCAAGATACAACCATTTTCCTATAAATGATTCACAAGTATTCTTTTTTACTCCACTGTGTATAGATACATCATGTTTTCTTTATTCATTCATCTGTTGATGGGCATATAGGCTATTTTTAAGATTTAGTTATTATGAATTGTGCTGCTATAAACATTAGTATGCATGTATCACTGTAATATGATGTCTTTAACTCTCCCAGAAGATGCCTAGAAGGGGAATAGCTGGGTAGAATGCAATTTCTAGTTTCAGCTTTTTGAGGAATCTCCATACTGATTTCCACAGTGGTCGTACCAGTTTACTTTCCCATCAACAATGTAAAAGGGCTCCTTTTTCCCTGCAGCCTTGCTAGCAATTGTTATTATTTGATTTGTTAATGATAGTTACTCTTTCTGGGATAAGAGGAAATCTCAGTGTAGTTTTGAATTGCATTTCTCTATTGGCCAAAGATGCTGAACATTTTCATTCACGTGCTTATTATTCATTTGTGCTCCTTCTTCTGAGAAGTGTTTATTCATTTCAATTGTATTACACTTATTTTTATCTCTTTAAAATCTTGTGCCTTGGTATGTGTTTTATAATGTACATTATATTGTACTTTTAAGCACAGATTTATTTATAGATAACAACTTGTCAAAGCTTTAGGAGCCCTCATTTACAAAAAACATACTACTGATAAGCAAGAAAAATTTACAAAGTTTAGGAACAAATTTTCCAGTAGGTGAGCCTGCTAGCTTCACTGTGTGTGCGCACGTGTGCACACCAGGATGAAGACCTCAGCGAAAATACCTTAAGCAAATTCTGCTTCTGACTTTCCCGCTTCTTCTCTTCTTCTTTTTTGGCTACAACAGATGCCATACGCCTTTCTTCTTCCTGAAAAAAAAAAAAAGTTTTCAAAAAGTATTATGAAATGTTTAACAAAATTTTAATGGTAAATATCATTGGTCCAAGACATCTATCTGGCCTTCTTCTTGAGGGGTGACTATTTGCTAACAGAAAATATACCTTCAAAGAGACTCTTGGGATGTTCTCCTTTGTATTTTTAAAATATAGTACATTGCCTTTTCCCATTTTATTTTATTTTATTTTATTTATTTTTTGAGACAGGGTCTAGCAACATAGCTTAGGCTGGTTTTGAACTCACTGTGTAGCAAAGGCTGACCTCAAGCTCTTGGCAGTCTTCTTGCCGCAGCCTCCCAAGTGCTGGGATTACAGGCATGCACCACAACAGTTGGCTTCCCCTCTTATTTCTAAAAAATTATGCATTTTAACTCTGGATATTAGATGAAGCTAGCTCATTAATATATCAAAGAAAAGGTATAAGAGAAAGAAAAATGGAGCTGGTTTGTATGATTTTTCTTTGTACAAATTTTCTTTATAAGCTTGTCAATTGCACTTCAATAAATGTGGAAAAAATAAAAATTATAAAATACATTGCTATTTAGCTTACAAAATTAAAAAAAAAGTCACAATCCTATTACCCTAAATCAAACCTTAAAAGTTCTGTGTATTGTTCAAAATTTTTTTCATGAGTAAAGTTTCTGAAGTTGTAATCTGTATATTGAGTGTGGGTCATTTTTTTCCTAGCTAAAGAATGACAAATTATAACAGAGTAAATTCTAACCATTTGACTTTTTAATGCTCATTACCAAAATATTTTTAGGTAACAAAAATGATGTCTCTGTTTAACAAAACAATTTCTTCCTAAAAAATAAGCTTGAAAATATCTTCAGAGATAGGACATTATAAAAAGTAACTTAGCAGAACTAAGTTTAGAAAGTAAATAGGCAGAACTAAGTGACTGAGCAAAACCCTTATAAATGAAAAATGATAAGAAATGAAGTTCAGTTGAAGGAGTGTTCAACAGCAGATTATACAGAGTTGAAGAGAGAATCAGTCAACTTGAAATGGATCAGGGGAAATTTCCTATGCATTTCTCCATCATAACATTTAACCTGTTACATTCTAATTATCACTGGCACTATCCTTCCTGCCTCTAGCCCCAAACAATAAGCTCCATGAGTATAGGAACCATGTGCTCTTGACACATGGCAGATAATAAATATACATTTAAGGAATGAACTAAGAAGTATACGTCTGTATGGCTTAATATTATTTCCTAAAACTAGAACGGTTAATTCAAATGGCAGACATATTTCCAAGGCTTTTGGAATATTAGCATTCTGCACTCTACAAATGTAGTATTAATTTACATCCCTACCATGAGTCAGAATTTGATTTGAAAGTCGATGGACAGTCATAAAAGCTGTTCCCCCTAAATATTCCTGTGTCTGCCATGCGCAGGTCCCATTGTGGGATAGCACTTCCTATCCTCTTGAAGTTAGATATGGTCGTATGGCTTACTTTTGCTAACACTGTACAAACAACAGTGGCATGTATTCACTTCTGGATGGAAGCTTTCAGACAAGGTATGGTGCTGCTGTTCTCTCTCTCACTTCTACTGCACATCTGCGAAGCTCCTGATGGTGGGTATCCTAAGGGCCTAGTCCTGGAATGAGGACAACATGGAACAAAGATCCAAGTCCTGCATGCCGTGGACAATCAGTTTATCACAGACCTCGGCTGCTCTAACCCAGTGAGGTTAAAGAAGTTGATACCACCGTACAATCTAGCCTGTCCCCACCAATCCACATTTAGAACCAAGGAAGGCCAATGAGGCTATGGAAATACATTCTAGAAGGTGGGCCATTATACATGCTCCCCAAAACAAAAACTTAGACTAAAAACGTACGTTTAAAAAATACACAAATACACAGAGTTGAAAAGTAAAAACTAGAAAAGCATCCACTAGAAGATTCTAACGTTAGAAATGAGGATACTAATGCTCTGAGAAGTTAGTAACATATGAAGTCACACAGAATCAAAGTCAGAAGCCGACTCTTGCTAGAAATAGAATTTACAATATTTTTTTTTGTTTGTGATACTGGGGACTGAACCCAGGGATTTCACACTGAGCTATATTTCTAGCCCTTTTCTTATTTTTATTTTGAAACAGGGTCTCATTAAGTCACTAAGTTGCCCAGAATGGATTCAAATTTGTAATCTTTCTGCCTCAGTTTCCCTGAATGCTGGGATTATCAGTGTGCATTAATGCACTGAGCTTACAATACTTTTTATAATAAAGATATTTATTTTACTGATTTTAGAGAGATGAAAAAGGAAAGGTTATAATTCAGTAGTAATCTGCCATGTGATTTACTTGTTTTAAAGGGAATAAAAATTTAATGTGATTTTTGGTGAATTCAAAGTGCCTTTACAAGATGGAAAATAATTTTTTTGTTTTTTGAACCAGAGATCGAACTCATGACCTTGTGCTTGCCAGGCAGGCGCTTATGCCATTAAGCTAAATCCCCGGCCCAAAATAATTATTCTTAAAGAAACTAGATAGAGGTAATCAGGAGAAATAAACTAAATAAAAACTCAGAACTTTGATTCCTAATTTCTCAAAATAGCTGCTTTAATAATTACATTAAACTTTCTTAGTAAATACTGAATTTTTACTTATAGAGTATAACTTATTTCAGAATGAACTTTTAAAGAGCAAAAGTATATTGATGTTCAGTGTTGATTCACCTATAAAATGTGAACTAGAAATAGATTGGTTACTCAGAGCCAATTTCAAACAGTACTGGAAACTGTATGGATCACGTATTACACATATTTAAGAGATGATTTCATCAGATTTTTGAAAAGGATTTGAACTTCTATTAAAGGCAGTAGGGCTTTAAAAGGAAATTTAAACCTTGGAAAACTGGATTTACACCAAATCAATTTAAATATTGAGTGTTTTAAGGAATTTCTACATCTGATGGCTATATTTCAACCCAAGTAATTATAGAAAAACTAAATTCAGAAACAAAAATAAACCTCTAATTGTGAAGATAAGCTATAAATCTGTTGGTAAAACTGAAAAATTCTGGCACCTTCGTGATAATAATCCAGTTTCTTGGACAAAAGCCCATATTCTTTATGTGGCAAAAGAAAAGGATATATCTGGGACCAAAAAAACCTACTTTTTGCCTTACTTCAATCTGGCCCTGATCATCCATTATAGAAATAATTTCAAGTTAATTAAGTAGTACAATGACTGAATAAGTATTTGATAACCTAGATTATTCTTTGTCAGCAGATTATTACAGCTCTAAAAAAAACGTATAGATGAAAAGTTTTTCTCCAGAATAAATAACATAGTCTTAATTCAGGCAGCAATTTCTCATGTGGAGTTTTGAAACTTAAGTGGCAGTGTATTCTTCGGCTACCTGCTGTAGACTAAATAGATATAAACAGCCACTGTTTTCTCTGAATATACAAAATATTTAAAGACGAAAAACAGTCCTTTGTTGTTATTCTCTAAGACATAGCCAATATTTTTCATTGAAACAATCTCTTTTAACGCAGAAATATTATTCTTTCAAGGTCACAGTGTTAAAGTGAAGGTTAGAAGCCATCTCACCTGGCTTCTTGCAGGCCAGGAATATTAGTTTAATACTGGGGGCGGGGAGGAGGAGGAGAAGTCAGAGCAGGGCAAGTTATGCCGCTGTTAACGACTTCAAAATTGACACTGGCTTATGTTAAGTTTATTTCTTGATCATGTAAAGAAAACTTAAAGTATATTCAGTGTAGTGGCTACATTTTTCTATATGCTGTGATCTGGTGGCATCTTCAGCTCAATATATGCTTCCATAATGACCACCATATGGGAAAAAAGTAGAGAATCTTGTGCTGGCTTTTGAATGCTTCTGCCTGGAAACGAGACATTACTCCTGCTCACATTTCATTAGCCAAAGCTCATTATAAGACATATAACTTTAGAGGTGAAAAAAAAATGTCATCTCTCCTATGTCAAAAAGAGTAAAACAAATCACTGGTCAGCATTAGTAATGTCTACAATAACAAGAAACTGAGATGAGCTTTCATCTGAGATGAGCTAGTCTAATTTTTTGGAGAGCAAATTGTAAACAAGTTCCTATTAGGTCAACTAAACTTTGATATTGTTTCTCTTACAATTATGAGAACTGTCTACATTCTCAAAATAAGCACTTAGAAATAAAAAGGAGAAAATTCTGCCTCCCAGAAATTTCTGTATAGCGGCCCTTGTTCTAGCTCTTCAAAGTGTGTCTATATCTGTCTTTTCTGAACAGTTGTGAAAATAGTTGGAGGCCACTGTAATATTTTCCTTATGTCTTTATCTTTTGTTAACTAATCAAACGAAGTTCCCTGGAAATGATTCTCCTTGCCATTACCCATCTAAAACTAATAGTGTAGGTGTAATCTAACTATTGGAGGAAGAAAATGAAACAACTATATGTTCCTATTTCTTTATTTCTATAAATTAATGCTTTGAATATTAACTTCTCTCATATCTCATAATTAACTTAGCTTGAACTTATCAATTTTAATGCAAGTTATTTTCATGCATACTACTAAGTCTCACCTTTCATAACCCTGCATTTGTGCTGTGAATTGTTTTGTCTGATTGTTGTTATAGGGAAAAGTCCAGTATTTTCAGTTTATTCATTTTAAAAAAATCTTGTTAAACTCTGCTTATTTTTCAAGATGAGGGCAGTAAACTTCTGTAAACGGTCAGAGACTAAATACTTCAATTCAGGTTTGTGAGCAAGATACGATCTCTAGCTTATATTCATCTTCATTTTTCCTTTTTCCTTCCTTTTTTTAAACAATGTTTTAAAACTCTCAAAACCATTCTTAACTTGACAGCTGTACAAAAATAAGCTGCAGGACAGATTTGGACTGCTAAACCTTATGCTAGATGATTGAGCTACTTTTATATTCTGATCCCAGCAAAAAACATATAAGGACATCTAATTCCTCCAGTTTCTGTCATTCATATACTTTATCAGAATAACATTAATATTTTCTAACGTAAACATTGATAAAAATTGTTGACTAGAATGTGCCAGAGGAAAACCCCTCATTGCCATGTCAGTATGGCTTTCTTGAAAGGCTGGCACTAATCTACTCTTTGTGTTCTGTAGATATACTTGAATCAAAAATCCACTTAACCATGCTGTCATGTGGCTTACTCACAATGATGTCATAGGAGCCTTTGCCATATGATTCACTTGAATATGAAAACATCATCTACAGCACTTCTCTGAAGGGGTCTATTAATAACTACCCCAATTTGATCATTAGATACTGTACACATGTATTTACTATGCACCACAAATATATACAAATATTATGTCAACTAAAAAAACAAACAAACAGTCTAAAATAGCAAACTATGTTACTGGCTTGAATTATTTTTAGTGAATTAATGCTGCCTCCTAGTGACCAATTTCTTCAGCATTCACCAACTATACTTTAATAATCCAATTCAGATTTCTTTCATTATCAATAACAAATTGACTATCACAATTTGGGGAGTTTATGCTTTTTCCTTTGGTGATAAAAAGGCAGATTAGTTCACCTTGCCATTCGGTTACTCTATTATTCTACACCATATCCTAGATATCAACTTTCAATGGTCCAGTAACTTATTCAGTGCTCAAGATCAAAGACTGACAAATTCCAGTCCACAGGCCAAATCCAGTCCCACTTGTTTTCTCAAATAACGTTTTAAAACAAAGCCATGCTCATTCATTTACAGACTGCCCACGTCTGCTTTCACATTACAGTGGGAGAGCTGAGTAATTTCAACAGAGATTGTGTAGACTCTAAACCCTAAAATATTTACTTTTAGGCCCTTTCCAGATAAAGTTTGCCAAGCCCTGGCTCAAGATGGGCCTGGACTCACATTGATTTATCCATCTAACCCGGGCTTCACTTTTATCTGATTCATATTTATCCTGCTCTTAGATGACTGAAACCCATTCTTCCTAGGAGAAATAACAAAAGCAAAATATGAGTTGAGGCCAGCAGCGGAGAGCATCACTCTATGTCTTGCTGCCCCTCTGGGTCATGCTCAGGGTCCCTTACCCCGATTTCTCTCATCACTCATGCCCTTTTACTGGCTCATCCTTCAGGCTGCTACCCAGACAGATGCAAGTAATTTTTAATAGGCGACTTTAAACTCTTCCAGGGCTTATCCTACTATGCCCAAAACAAACAATCTACATTCCTTCTTATGATATGAAATGCCCCAGCCCGTGCCTGTCAGACCCTGTCTCCCCTTAGTCTCCCCATGTACCCAGTGTGTGACCACCCTGAACTGCTGTCTGCCGCTCAGTTCTCTCAGCACTGCTTTGCATTTCACGCACCTTTACTCTCCACAGATACATCCTCCTCCTTCGTCACCCTTTACTTCCTATGTCAGATATTTTCCCTGTGGGTACTGTTCTTATTGCTGTGATAGACTTAGGAGTTACTTTGCTCTTTGTTATTATTTTGCCGTTGTCATTATTTTGCCACAACATTATATTACATTACATTAATGTATCTAATTATCTCATTTACCTGGATCATCATTTGCACTGCAATCTAGCTGCACCTGTCCCTGTAGCAGATGGTAAGTAACTTCAGGGCACGAACCATGATTATAATCGTGTTATTTCTAGTATCTAATACACACCCCAATACAGAAACCCTCTCTGATCCATGTGACTCAGAGTGTAGCTGAAAAGAGAAGCATCTTACATCGTGAAATGGAGAGAGGGCAAACCCAAGGAAATCCCTGGTATTCATGAATTCGGTTGCACTTGTCACTGTTTGCTAACTACTACAGGTATTCATCATATTGCTGAGGTATAAATAAAAACCACGTGCACTGAGAAGCTGATATGTAAAGTCCCCTGGCAACTGAGCAAACGTAACTAATCATCAGAATTCACACCGAAATTAGCAAAGTCTAGAAAAGAAAAGAAACCAGGTAGAGGTCTGGGTATTTTTCTAGAACAGAGGTGATCAAACTGAGGTTTTTAGCAGATATTGTCTGTGAAAATATTTAAACAAATTTGGAATGCAATGAAACAAAACCAGGTAGATCTCTTTACAACAGAACTTCTTGGTACCAGTAATATGCTAATGTGTAATGTGTACCTAAAAAGAGGGGATATCATATATAGGATTTCTTTTAGTTCAGCATGTAGAACAAAATATCTGGCTATAGGAAATATAAAATAGATAGAATAAATAAAAATACAGATAGCTACTTTGGGAGGTATAACGTCAACAATAATAATTCCAAAGGAAGCTTCCTAGTATCTTCACATTCTTCTAAAGTTTTGTATTTTATTTTATCTTCATAATAACTCTATGATGAAGCATAATTACAATTCTTATTTTACTTGGAGAAAAATGACTAAGTGAATTACTAAAGATCACATGGCTAGAAAGTAGTCAAGCCAGGATTCAGACTCAAGCAGTCTGTCTCAGAATATGTGTTCGTTCTCATTACACTATGTTACTTAATGAAGTTCTCATTCATCCATTCCAAACTAAATTATCAGGTAAATGTTAAACAGGAATGAAAAACAAGCATGGTGATTAAAGAGAAGAATAAGAATTTGTAAAGCCCTGTTTGATGAAATTAGAGATGGGGGCAGGTGGTAAAATCACTATAATTATAATTATGAAATACACAGTCATTATAATCCAAAGTTTCATAATGAATTAAAATTAAGAAGCATTTCAAGCACAGAACAGGCACCCCAATTTCTTACACCACACCAAGGCGAACAACACAGTGAGGCTTTGGAAGGTTCTCACCGTAATTCTCTTCATATCCAGCTGGCGCAGCTGCGTCATATTCTGAAGCACAGTGTGCTTGTACCATGACTCTTGAGCTATTGGGTTGCCATCAAAAGTGATGTCTGAGAGGGAAGTAGAGTCAGCAAGGCAGGAAACACTATCAAAACTGCAGAAGAGACAGAAATCATTGGATTATTTTGAGGCCTTCAAATGATACTTTCAACCTTTAACAAACTTTTTAAAGACTACTTTTAGAAGCAAAAAGAAAAAAGATATAAATTTGTATATATACACTTAAGATAGCTAAGATGATTCTACTACTAATTCTATTAGTTCTTGGGACAAAACAGTTAACATTCATAGGATTAGATCAATTTTGCATGTCTATATCTGGCAATCTGAGTAATTCTTTTGAACGTAACTGCAAAATAACAACCTTTGTTAAGTTCTTACCACCTTGTTTTGAAAGCCTAAATTGTTACTGTTTGGGGGTTTTTGTTATTGTTATTTGTCTCTTGTTTCTTGTTTTTCTTGTTTTGCTTTGTTTTTCCCTCTTTAAAATAAAAAAAGAGTAATTTTAGATCTACAGAAAAACTGAGAAGATAGTGAAGAGGGTTCTGATACACTTCATGTGATTTCCCCTAATACTGTATTAACATCTTGTATTAGTATAGCACACTTGTTACAATTAGTAAACCAATATCAAAACATTCTTACTAAAGTCCAAGTTTCATCTAGATTTCTTTGGTTTTACCTAATGTTCTTTACTGTTCCAGGGTCCCATCCAAGAGACGATGTTGTATGTAATAGTCCTGCCTCCTTAGATTCTTCCTAGCTGTGACAGTTTCTCAGACTTTCCTTGTTTTGATGTCCTTGATAGGCTTTGCAGAATACACAGCAGCTATTCTGTATTAGGATTTGTCTATTTTCTCGTGATTTGATTGGAGTTAAGGTACATACTGTTACTATGACTCATCACTTGAAATTAGCATTGATCATCTGGTCAAAGGAGTATTTTTTAGGTTTCTCCCATGTAAAGTCCCCATTTCTTCCCCTTCATTGTATACCAACATTTTAGGTAGGAATTAATTGTATGATGTACTGCCCACACTTAGGAAGCTCCCCTCCTTGAGGTTAGAGTAGCAGGTAAATTTTTGGAAATTTTTCTTCACAGAGAATTTGCCTGGTTTTGGCCTGTTATTTTATTTATATAAGTTTAGACCTATGGATAGTTATCTTATACTTTGAGTTACAGTCCAATACTACATTGCTTATTTTGTAGTTCAATATGCTCCATCTTTGGACCATTTCAAAGCTTTCTGAATTGGCTCCTACCTTCCTCTACTCCCACGGTTATGGGTTTTCTTCTTCCTTTCCCTTCTCTTCCTCTTCTTCCTTTTCTTCCCCCACTTCTCCTCCTCCTCCTTTCCCCTTCCTCTTCTTCCTCCTCCTTCTCCTTCTCATCCTCTCTTCTTCTTGAATGCTTCTTTAATTTCTGACACTATAAGATTTTCTAGACTCATGTACTGTATTTCCTGTCCCATTCCTAGAATTAGCTATTTCCCCAAGCAGGCTTTTATTAGAGAATGGTTTCAAAAACAAAGATGGGGGAGGTGTACTTTTTGCTGTTACAGTGTCATTTCTTTTAGGTCCCTCAGCTAAGAGAGCAGGGAAAAGGACATGTGTACACTAACTTGTGTACAGTATATACATGTCTTAACACTTCTCTGTGTAGCCGTCTGTGTCTATATTAAGCTAAACTCAAATTCATACCGGTATCTCCAAATCTAATCCATTATCAAATGGCTCATTCTAGTCTCCTCACCTTGCTTATCTGGAAATTCCTACTCCAACTAGGAGAAATCTGGATTCCACAATCTGCTACCTACTTATTTGATTTTTCAGTGCCACTGTGTATGTATAGAGGTTATCAGAATTTCTATCCTGTAATCACAGTGGGAAATAATTTTATCAACAGAAGCACAATTATAAGGTACAATTTCTTTTGCATTTAGCCTCAGAGTCTCATTTGCAATGGTATGTAGGCCACTGGTAATTTCCATACATTTGAAATATGGTTAGATTCTCCTGTCACAGTCTAAATTCCTTTCTGAGATGTTCCAAGCTCTTAAACTACTTTTAAAAATTTCCACACACCAAGGTCCACTCTTTACGAGGTTCATCCACATTCCATTGGCTTTGACAAATACACAGTATCATGTATCCACCATCAAAGTATTATAGGGAATAGTTTTCACCACCTAGAAAGTCCTTTGTGCTTTACCTTTTCCACCCTCCTCCCTTTCCCCCAAATTCCCAGAAATCACTGATATTTTTACTGCCTCTACAGTTTGCCATTTCCACAATATCATATAAATGGAATCATATACTACTAGTATATTACCTATTCAGGCTGACTTCTTTCACTTAGCAATATGCACTTAACATGCATTCATCTATGTCTTTTCATGACTTCAGAGTTTATCTTTTGTTTTTTACCACTGAGTAATATTTCTTACCTATTCACTTACTGAGGACATCTTGACTGCTTCTACATTTTTGTGACAATGAACAAGCCTGTATAAATATTCTGTGTGGACATATTTTAAACTCAGCTGGGCAAAAACCCCGGAGCACAACTGCTGGATCACATAGTAAGACTAGGTTTATTTCGGCTGTGTAAGAAACCACCACCAAACTGTCTTCCAAAGTGGCTGCACTATCTTCCATTCCTACAGCTACTCATCCTCACTGGCACTTGGTATTTATCATGCTTTTGGGTTTCACATGTCCCTGTAGGTATATAGTGACATATAATTGTTTTGATATTCACTTCCTTAATGACACAGAATGTCGAGCATCTTTCTATATGCATATTTGCCATGTGTGTATCTTCTTTGTACTTTCAGTTATTTTCCCATTTTTAAATGGGATTCTTTGTTTTGAGTTTTAAAAAGTTTTAATATCATAGATGTGTCTTTTTATCAGATATATGCTTTACAAATATTTATCTCTGACTATGGCTTGTCTTTTCATTTTTATAATAGTGTCTTTCACAGGGCAGAAGTTTTTCATTTTAATGATACGCAATTTGTCAATTTTCTCTTTCATGCATCATAGTTTTGGCCTTGCACCTAAAAAGTAAGTCATTGCCAAACTTAAGGTTGACTACAATGCCATCTAAATTTTTTTCTAGAACTTTTATAGTTTTGTGTTTTACATTAGGCCTATGATTCATATTTTATTACTTCAATGAAAGGATAAGACCTATATTAATTTTCCATATGGACATACAATTGTTCTAGTACCATTTGTTGAAAAGACTATCCTTTCTCTACTGAATTCATTGGGTTGTTTTGCTTTGTTTTCATCAAGTAACGACTGACTATATTGGTGTGGGTTCAATTCTGGGGCTTTCAACTTGGTTCCACTGATAAATATGTTTACTCTTTCACTGATACCATGCTGTTTTGATTACTGTGGCTCTGTGGTAGGTTTTTGTAGCATAGCTGTGAAATGACTCCCAAACTCACATAGTTTACCATGTGAATGACATGTCTTACTTACTATGATTTTTAAAAATGGAGTGTAACCATCTTCCTCATAAGAATGCCATATAATATCACATCTTATCAGACAACATGTGACTTGTTCTCACTACTGGACTCCCCAATTTTCACAGACATACTGAGAGTTTATGCTATTAAAACATATGTACCTCCAAAGCTTTATCTGCCAGCACCACTTGCTAGTGTTGAGAGACCTTGTTATGTTACATATCTCTGCTTGGTGGTTCAAACCATTTCTCCACGAGAACTTCTTATAGAGAATTACTCCTTCAACTTCAATGAGACATAACACTGACAAAGGCCTACTTCTATGTTAAGTAAGCAACTCGACTGTAATAACTGGACTCTAAATGAAACTGAACTTTCTATATAGTTAATGTACTTCATCTATCAAGTATATTCCCTGTGACATATTTTCTTGTTATTCTCTCCCTCTTTGAGCATTGTGAATAGAAAAAAGAGAATCTCTTCAAATGGTAATAAGCTGCATGATTAGTGAAACTGTTGGCTTATCATCTCTTATTTTAAGCATACAAAATAGTCTTCAAGTAAGTTAGGGGGAGTTCTCCAACACTGTTCTTCAGGACTGTGTCATTATTTTGGGTCATGGCCAGAATAACACATTTGTTGATACCTATAAAATAACATATGGAATTTCAATTGGGATTTTTGTTTTTAAGAGAAGGGAACAATCACTTTTTAAAATAATACCTTAGAGCAGCTTGGTGCAACTCATTTATATTAGAGATCAGTGACTCAAATAACTAATATAAACTCTTAAGCCTAAAACATTTTATTTATTCAGGCTTCATACTGAAAATTCATTTTTCCACTAGAAGGTATAGAATATTCATGCTACAGAAAATAACCTAAGTGATAGCAATTAAGATAGAGGTAAGTTTTATAGCAAGGATAAAGTTTACAAAATTTTATTCTCATATTTAAATATTTCTTCATATATTCACTGCACTCAAGGTAAAAGATATTCTGCTATTAATTATTTTACCTTAGAGTTTATTTTTACTAATCTAAAATGTAGGGCTATAATTTGTATGCACAACATGGTATTTGAGACACGTTTGGATAATTATGGGAAGATTAAAACAGTTTAATATCTGTAGATGGAAATGAGAGTGTATAAATTTAAGATTAATAATCACCTAGTAAGTGATTAATAATTTACTTAAGTAAATTTGAACAAACATTGTAATTTTCCCACCTAGCATTAATAAAATTCATTTTATTATTAATGTAAAACATCTCAGAACAGTTTCTGCAATTTGAGATGGCTGTTTAAAAGATGCTTCTCAATTTCCCCCATAGTTGTTTACATAAAGCTTGAGCCAAATTAAAGTACTTCTGATCATTTCAAAGCTGAAAAGCAAAGTTTTTATTTCTTCTACTTGTCACCTTCCCACCACACATCTGGCTCACTGTGAATATCAGATATTTCCTATATGATAAGTGGGGCTGTCATTCTACCAGCTGCCACTCCACTGGGGCTGGCGATTTATCTCAGTGCCATAAGCGCCTGCCTGGCAAGCACAAGGTAGTGAGTTCAATTCCCAATACCAGAAAACAAAACAAAACAATCAAACAACAACAACATACCAGCTGCCACTCCATACCAATCCCTTCCTTAGAAAACAAAGATGGAGAATGGGAACTACAAAGCCATCAAGGGATCTGAAACACGGGGCTAATGTGATCAGAAAAATATAACTGTAGTAACATGGTGGGTTGAAAGGAAAGGAATGGGTTCAGTGTCACAAGCCAGGTATACAGGAGGTTGCATTAATAGAGATGACAAACATTAAGGGTCTAACACATCAAAAACCAAGGCAGAAGGTGGGGAATTGGAAGGAAGGGATAGGGTCTCTGGAAATTCAGAGTGTTGAACAAATAGAAAGTAGTAATTATTTGCATGAGATAAGAGAGAGAATTTCAGAATAACTTCTAAATTTCTCAGATAAATGACTGTAGTTATAGTTACAAGGGTTAATACTTTGTCAAACTTCAGTGAACTCTACACTCAATATGGGTGTACTGGATTACATGCAAATTATGTTTAAAACTGATTTAGAGAAATTATTAAAAAATGCATGATTTGATAAATCACATTTTCATCTCCTTTATCTAAAACACTGTAATGCTGGTGGCTGGTGGCTGTTAGAAGATGTTTCAAAAGGGCTTTCACTACATTTTCCTCCAACTACCATAGAATAAGGTCAGTCATTTAAGTCTTAAGTATTTACCAATGTGAAGGGCAGAAGTAACAGAGCCAGAAGATGGTATACGTTGAAAAGTGTTTCCACTCAGTGGCCCAGCATAACTGAATAAACTAAAATACAAACTTCTTGAGAACCAGAAATCTGCAGAAATGTACTATGATCACTGCCCTGACTTCTAATATAGGCTCTATCATTCAATAACTGTGTAATAAAGTTGCGGTGAACAAATGAAAGAATATGATGAATTGAAATAATTCCAAAGGGCCTATTCTTGATTAAAAAAACATAAATTTTCTTATACTATTCTTGGAACTATTACTTAAAAGATAATATGATATTTAAGAATAATTTTGACGTGATATATATCACTAATCAGATAGATGCAGTGAAAAACTGGAAACACTCCCAGAAGCATAGAGAAACTGGATAACTTCATTTTATTATAAGTAGATTCTAATTTTGCTCTTATGTATTATTATTCATTTACAAGCTAGCCTGTAGAGAATTTATAATTTGTTTTTGCTAGGTATAACTTAAATTAAAATTATTTTACTGTTCTCAGCCCTATCTATCAAGTAGTCTCATAATTACCAATCGAATCAGTCTAGTAATGGGTACTGTCACAAAGTGTTATGGCTTATATCTGGATGCTCCCCCCAAACCCCACTGAAGTCTTATGTAGTCGTAGGTGGGGCTTTTTGGAGATGGTTGGATCTAGAATGTGTAATGCTGGGATTAAGGATGTGATGCTGGGATTAATGATGCCCCAACCTAGGTGTTAGTGTTAACTGCCCTAGGTTCAGGTTTCCTGGATAGAATAGAAGAGACATATGGAGGGATGCTATCATTTGCTACTTCTCCCTGCCATGAACTGTTTCTCCTCTGCTATGCCCCTCTGCCATGCCACCCTGCCTTGGAGTCAGCCAACTATGAACTGAAACCTCTACAAACTGTGAGCTAAAATAAACCTCTCTTCTTCTAAATTTGAGTTCTGGGCATTTTGTCTTGGCAATGAGAAAAAGTAACTAAAATACAAAGCTAAACAGTAACTTCACTGAATTAAAATACAAAGCATGTTTGCACATACAGAAAAATATAATATGCCCAATGAGCCTAGTCATTATGAAGACTTTCAAAGATCTAAAAGATCTACAGCTGCCCATATGGTCTATATCTGCAATTCCAGCATAACAAAACAGGCATCACAAATGGGAAAATCATTGCAATCCACAGCAGGTACCATTTTTGCAACTAGCTTCTAGACCATTGCTAGTGTTGACCCTCAGGCTGAATTTTTATGCTTTGAATAGTTTTAGGAAAGTAACAATAAGTTTGTATTTGGCCCAGAAGATTCCTCACAAAATTTCATTTCCATCTGCAAGGCACTTGGCCAATAAACATGCCAGACATTCCTCAAAGCTTGCTGTCAAAAGTGCATACGACTTTAAGACTTGTCTTTAGACAAAGACATCGTCTAACTAAATAAAACAATGTTCTTAAGTACAAATACAGACTAACGAAGGTTTATATTCTACCTAGCCAAAGAAAATCACAATCAGACTAAAAGAATAAGCCTGGGAATAGAATGGTAAGTATAGTGGAGTACCAGCTCTTAAGAACAGTCAGCCTCTCTCTGTCTCTGTCTCTGTATCTCTCATGGTTGTTGCTGTTTAAACACTCACTAGCTCACCTCTCAGAATACAGGGAAAAGCTCTGTGCCAATGGCTGATGTTTAACTCATAATTTGACTTTAATCTTTTTCTAGATTATTTATACATTTGTTCTTTCCCTGGTAATCTCCTCCCAATGGCACATCTGCTTCGTATCTGCTAAAGAACCTATAGGGCAACGATCTGTCTTACTGACTAAAATCCACATCTCAAAAGGAAAAATAAAATATTTTAGTCCATTTTATGCTTTTTAATAAAATACAGAGAAAGAAATAATATTCTCCTATGTATGTATGCTACATAGATATTTAACTAACAATTTCCAAATGTCAATTTTTTCAAATTAGAAAGTTGCCCTTATAAGAATGTTAGGTACTTTAAAGAAAGCAATCTTACTCTTTCAGAACAATAAGGTATGGGAAATAATTTTAATGAAAATTCCCTTTTTTGTGTTTATCAATGAGCATTTTGTTAAATAGGGCCTAAAAGTGGTTAAAATGAAATGGAATAGTAGAATAAATCATCAAATATGCTCCTAAGCACTGAAACACATACAAATGACAAGTATAAAATAACTAGAAAAATTTAAAAGATACTTGTAAAGAACTATAATGTATATAGCACAAAGACAAGCACACACTGTAGGTGCTTTTGCAGCTGATAGGAATGATGAACTTAAAATGCAGGACAGTGTATATCTGAAACATTTTCTCAAATGCATTCATGACCTTTTTTTTAAAACAATCAGTACTACATAAAGGAAAAAAAGTGAAGATGGAAATCCCAGTCTTTATGGTTCAGGGAGATTTACTCCACCCAATGAATTTGACCTTTAGCTTTTATCATCTCCAAGGCTGGGAGGAAAGAAGAAAAATCTCAGGAGCCATCAAATTGGAGAGCTTTCCTTAATCCCTATGCATAAGTATAGGACTTCAAGGGCTGCATCCTCAATGTGGGATGAAATAGTATAAACTTCCATACCTGTGCCCCCAGACATAATGCCTGTCTCAACAGTTGGGGTTAATTAGAAAGAGGGAAATTTTCCCTGATTACTTTTTTATGCAAACTATACTTTAAAACATGAATGTATAATTAAATAGGTGCTCTAAAATATTTCAAGAGGAGAAATAATTTTTTAAAGAAGGTCAAGACTGCTTCTGCCTACAGGAATCTGTTTTAAGAAAACAGAAAAGAAAACAGAAACTCCTCTACAGGAAACCTATTTTCCACACAAAACTACAAAGAATTTCCAAATATAAAGCACCCGAGAAGAACAAAAACAAGTTCCTGATACTCCCCAAAAAAGAACAAAAACAGTTCATGCTTTAAAAGGAAATAAAACATTCTGATTGACAGTCAGCAGGAACAACAAGTGTCAGAGTCAGATTGGGTAAAATATTGTATATTTGGATTATCAAAAACAGACTACTAAAAAGTATTTATAGAAGTAAAAACAGGCTGAGGGTGTAGCTCAATGGTAGAGCACTAGCCTAGCAAGCTCAGGGCCCTGGGTTCTACCCCTAGCTCTGAAAAAAAGAAAAACAAGGTCTGGAAAAAAAAAACTTGAAAATACGAGCAAAATCAAAGTAGATTTGAAAAGATGCTAAATCCTAGAAATGAAAAATGTAATAAAAATAAAAAGTAAAGATAGCAGATAGAGATAAAGGGAATCAACCCTGTATCCTGCCTTTTCTGTTTCAATTGATCATCAGAGTAACCAAATAGATGTAGCTTTCTTTAAATAAGAATTATGGCTAGAAGACTCTCAGGTGTGGTGGCACATGCCTGTAATTCCAGCACTCAGAAGGCTGAGGCAGGAGGATCACTGTGAGTTCAAAACCTGTGCTCCACTGTAAGTTTGTTTTTTTGAGACCTTGCTTCAAAAAACCAAAAATAAATAAGTAAGTAAATAAATAAAACAAAAAGTTATGGCTAAAAGAAAAAGAAGAAGCAGGAGAAAGAAGCAGATAGGATATCACCATTTTGTAATCCCTAATGAAATAATGGAACCAGACAACGATTATGAATGACTGCTAAATACTTGAATGGAAATGTGACGGCAAACTTTATTAAAAATGGAATAAATCAACTTCAGCTAAGTCCAATAATTAGTTCTAACATTATAGTAAGCAAGACTAACATACTTTTGTTCACCTTCTCTCTATTCTCTCCCTTCTTACATTTTCTTTCAATTCTGCTTCTTTCTTGGTGTCCCATAAGACAAAACCACATTTTCACTGGGTATACATGTGCATTTTTAGAGTATGCTGGGAGCAGGGCTTCTTAGGAAGGGTTCTAAAGAATCTAAAGATGTCTTCCAATAGCAAGCCGTTCTTTTTGTCATAAAGAAAAATATAAATGATAATTTTTCACATTCACAAAAATAATGCAAAATTTCTTTCAGAGAAAATATTAAAGTAGCTTAACTTTTTCATTCAATTTAAAGGATTTCAGAGACTTGAATATGGGAGAAGGTAAAGTGATATCAGAAAGAAGCAAACAGAAGACTGTGGGTATAGTCAGAAACAAGGTGAAGTAGGAGGAGAGATGCAAAGAGATAACCAGAAGCAAGGACAGTGAACTGTTTCTTAGATGTCTTTTGTTACAGCTGCACAACTGACAACAACTAAATGAAGAGAATTTACAGAGTAGAAAATCTCCAAACTACAGGTGCCAATTGTATTAGCTTTCCTCAGGCTACAATCATCTTTTTGTAGCAGTAAAAAGAAAAACACAGCTAATTACAGTCCTAGGTGCCTCACAATGACTTTAGTAAAAGATCTGGTGTTATTCTTATGATGCTAACTTGTAACAGTACTTGATACCAAACTTAGTGATTTTGAAAGTTCTTAATATGATACATATATTTTCTCTTATTAAATACATACATGGGCACAAGTAATTTCCCCAAATTCGCTACAGAAAATAAGAAAATATTCTCAGTATTATAATTCTAACAGATATGTTCATTTTAGCCACTTTTAACATTTATGTGAATTGTTTAGTAATTATTGCAGATATAAAGCCAGTCAAGCAGTGGCGCTGAGTGCAGAGATCCGAACACAGCACCGTGTAGGCAAGCTGCTCTCAGAGGCACTGTGGGTCCAGATAACAGCCCCTGTGGAATGTGAGTGCCAGAGGGCAACTTTCGATAAGCAGGGCTGCTTTTGATGCTGCAGATGAACCGCGTTATACAACAACATAATGTACCACTGGCCAGTTTCCATCGTGTCAATTTCAACGTGGCTAATTTCAAGCTACCAAGATGCTTCTGAATTTAAGAAGTGCACCTAATTGGGTCTAGGGAGCCAGCTCCAGCACACTACTGCCAATTAACTTTCTGTTTTGTAATTAATGAAAGAACAGCCATTATTCTGTCTTAAAACAATTCTGTTATTTAGAGGAAGTTCTTCTGTTGATGATTATTCTTGGCATTATTTGGATTTATTGACGTATAATAGGCATACGACATTGTATACACTTCCCAATCTGAACATATCTGTGTAACTATTACTTTAAATTAACAAATAAGACATTACCTGCATCCAGGATACCCTCCCTGTATGCTCTTCCAGTCATTACACGCCCCCAAAAGGAATGACCCTCCTGATTCTAATACTAGAGGACAGTTTTGCTTTTGACCTTTAAGAAAATGGAATCATACACTGTCCTTTTTGTTTTGTTTTAATTTTAAAAACAGAAAAAGAACAAAATGATAATACAGAATTTCAAAACAAAATAATAGGAGATTAACACTGGTTAATATATTGTGTATTGTTATCTTCAATATTGTACTTTTTTTAAAAACTAGCTTCTTTTGCTCAACATTTTGTTTTGTGAAATTCGTACATATTGCAGTTAAGTAGCTATAATTTGATTATTCTCACTGCTGAGCAGCATTCCAATATATAAAAGTAGTATTAAATTCATTTTCTTCTACTGTGAGAAGATATCTGGTTTGTACGTAGCTTGGGGCTAACATAAATAAAACAGCTAAGAACACTCAAGCAAACACATTAAACATTTCTGTGGTACGTGAGATGTGATCAAAAAACCTGGTAGACATTTAAATGAAAAAATTTATTACAGTAAGAGACATGACCATTAGTCCTTTCATTTCAAACACACTTATTCCATCACCCTTGTCACTCTGTGAAGCGGTTCTGGAAGTCTTCTTTCGTGAGCGCCTTCAGTTGCACTGTCATGGCTGCCTTTGTATCCTGGATCAACTCACTTACCTTTCATAGTCACTTGACTTTGGAAAAGAGCCGGAAGTTGTGTGGTGCCAGAACCACTGAGTTAGGTGGATAAGGACACCCCGTAATATTCTTAGAAGCCTGCCTCTTGGATGACAGTCAGCAGCACCATTCATCATATTTTTATCACTCCTCACAGAGACACTCAGAAAGAGCACTTCCAGAGCTGCTTCAGAAAGTGGCCAGAACAATGGGACTTAGAGCATTTGAAGCAAGGGGGAAATACTTTGAGGGGACTGGATGGCAGTGTGTCTTTTACTGTAATAAATTTTAAAAATTTAAATATTCACTATGGTTTTTGATTATCTGTTGTATATATGTATGAGTAGAACTGCCGAGTCAGAGTAAGCTTACATCCAACTTTAACATAACTGCCAAAAAGTTTTAATAATTATTTTACTGATTCACACTCATAGTAACATAAGTGAGAACTCTAATAGGTTCACATTTTCACCAATACTTTTTATCATAGAGTACACATTGATGAATTTTACAACCTTACCCTACTTTAAAGTATTAATCCTTTTATATTTCAGAGCTTCTAACACTGTCTGGTGATCAGAATCCCTTGTGAAGCTTGTTGAAAATATAAATGCAGAATGCCCTCCATTTCTGTGGGTTCTGCATCTGTGAATTCAACCAACCTTGGGCTAAAAATATTATATAATCACCCACGGATTTTGGTGTGTGTAGGAGTCCTAGCACCAATCCCCCAGGGATACTGAGGAATGCGGGCACTTAGTTCTGAACTCTAAATTCTAATCTAACACGCAATCTGTGGGAGTAAGGTTATCCAAGTATAATTTGTTATAATTCAGTAAGTGATTCTAAGGCAGATTCAGGGTTTGAGAACCACTGACCTAAACCTCACTATTCTCATATATTTAAAGATTGCTAATATGAACCTCACAATTTCTTGTAAATAAGGCATTCACAATTCCAAGGAAAAGGATTTTTCCAAATTCACATTGTGATAAACTAGTCCATGTTCATAAAGACGATATGTAAAAAAATGTGTGTTGCAACATTCCTTGCAATAACCAAAAAATGCTATCCAAAAATGGCCATCAATGAGGAACTCATTAAATAAAAGTTAATTCATATGATGAAACAATCCATTAAAAAGATGAAATAGAAGTGTAGGGCTTATAATCACCTGGTGTGACTCACTGGCTTAGTTAAAATTCTGAAATGTTTCCTTGCTAGTAGTGAAGGCCAGAGCCTGCAGATGCCTAAGTGCCTCTTCTTGCATAGCCCTGTGCCCAGCTCTGCGGCCCCCTGCATCTTCTGTTGTTAAGGCAGCAAAAAGAGTGGCCTGGTTAATACTTTCCTTTCAAGTAGAAGTTTCAAAACCCAGTGGAGCATCTGTTTCAACTAGACAGTGTTCATACTAAAAGCAATGCTTAAATTTTTGACTAACACTTTGTCCATCTCTATTAACAGAAAAATATCTGCATATGACATTTCTAACTAAAAGAGCAAGCTCTTGAAATACAGTCACATTCTTGGCGCCTGGGGATTAGGACTTCAACACATGAATTGGGTGAGATGCATATATTTGAGTCCATAAAACTTATATATAATCTTTATGCACGTTCTTAGGTTGGATCTCCACATCCACATCCATCACTTTCTTCTCTTTGTAAATTATGATTTGACAAAGTATCAATCTCTAGTAAAAGTGTCATTATCAGGGGAAAGCTACAAAAAAATTTCACTTGCTACATGAATCAGATGGAATGATCATTGTGAAGATTTCAGTGTGAAACTGGCATTGGTGGCCACAGTGTCATTTCCCATAAGATTTCAATAGAACATTAAATATTCACTGTAGTACTTTTGACCTTCTCAACCATTTTTTAACAGCAGCATCATGCAGCACTGCTCTTTGTCTCATTGAAACAAAAGATTCCTGGCACCTATCCTTCCACATACTAGTAAAGTCTCAAGAATAATAAGACTGCTATCTTCATTCAGAAACCAAGGGCATTTCTTCTAAACTGCATGGCATCACTCCAACACACACACACACACACACACACATGCACACGCATGCACGCTCTCTCTATTCTTTTACTCATGGGCAAGATGGCAATTTCTATATATTCATCTTCTCAAAAGTAATTCCAACTGCAAGCTTTCTAGCCTACATGGACATAATTACACAGCAAAGTGAGTTTTAGCTTTATGTTACAATCCCTTAGCTATCTGCAGCCTTGGGAAGGGGATATACAATCTACTAACTGAATAACATATCATATGGATGCTTTCTTTTAATCATTAAGAAGAAAAAGGGCCTGGAATTCCAGATTCAGGCACAAAGAGGAGTTAATAAATGGACAAAAACTGAAAACTATCTCTCTAAAATCAGGAACGAGACAAGGATGTCCACTGTCTCCACTGTTATTCAACACAGTCTTGAAAATTTTAGCTCAACCAATTAGACTAGAGAAAGAAATAAAAGGAATAAAGATAGGAAAGGAAGAAGTTAAACTATCACTATTTGCAGATAACATGAGGCTCTACATAGAAGACCCCAAAAACTCCACCAAAAGACTACTAGATTTAATAAGCAAATTCAGTAATATAGCTGGATACAAAGTCAACACACAAAAACCAATAGCCTTCCTGTATATGAATACCAAACTCACTGAGAGGGAAATCAAGGGAACACCTTTCACTATGGTACCCAGGGCCTGGGATATAGCTCAGTGGCACAGCACTTTCCCAGCAAGCATCAGGTCATGAGTTTGATTCCCAGTACAAAAAACAAAACAAAACAACAACAACAACAACAAAAACAAGAGTATCCAAAAAAATGAAATACTTAGGAATCAATCTAATGAATGATATAAAAGACCTCTACATTGAAAACTACAGTACTCTGAAAAAGGAGATTGAAGAGGATATTAGAAAATGGAGAGATATCCTGTGCTCTTGAGTAGGAAGAACCAATATAGTGAAAATGGCCATACTTCCAAAACTGTTACACAGATTCAGCGCAATCCCAATCAAAATTTCAATAGCATATCTCATAGAATTAGAGACAACAATCCTAAAATTCATCTGGAACCAGAAGAGACCTAGAATAGCAAAGGCAATCCTGGGCAACAAAGACAAGAAGGAGACATCACAATCCCTGACTTGAAATCATACTGTAAAGCTACTGTGATTTAAAAAAAAAAAAAAAGTGTGGAACTAACAAAAAAAAAAAAAAAAAAAAAAAAAAAAAAAAAAAAAAAAAAAAAAAAAAAAAAAAAAAAAAAACCTGAAGATCAATGGAACAAATGAGAAGATGCAGCAACAACTGCAGACACACTAAGCCACCTTCTCTTTTACAAAGGTGCCAAACACATTCACTGCTTGAAAAACTAGCTTTCCACATGTCTAAGATTAAATTTGGACCCATATCTTTCACAATGCACTAAACTAAATTCAAAATAGATCGAAGATCTTAATATTAAAACAGTAACATTAAATCTGCTGGAAGATAGAATAGGTAAAACTCTTGAAGATATTGGAGTAGGCAAAGATTTTATGAACAAAACCCTGATTGCACAGGAACTATCACAAAGAATCAACAACTGGGATCTCACCCTATTGAAAAGGTTTTGCATAGCAAGAGAAACCACCAACAGAGTGAAGAGAAAACCCACAATATGGGAGAAAATGTTTGCCAGTTGTTCTTCAGACAGAGGATTACTATCGAGAACATATAAAGAGCCCAAAAAAATCAGTCCTCCCAGATTTAAAGACCCAATCCAAAAATGGGCATCTGAGATGAATACACAATTCTCAGATGAAAATATACAAACAGCAAATAAATATGTGAAAAAATATTCAACATTACTGGTCATTCAAGAGATGCAAATTAAAACAACACTGAGATTTTGCCTCATCCCAGAAAGAATGGCTATTATCAAGAAATCAACCAATAACAAATGCTGGAGGAGCTCTGGGGAAAAATGAACCCTTCACCCCTGTTAGTGGGAGTGTAGACTGGTGCAACTACTGTGGAAATCAGTGTGGAGGTTCCTCAAAAAACTAGGACTAAAGGTCCCATCTGACTCAGCTATTTCCCTTCTGGGGATCTTCCCAAAAGAATGAAAAACATCGTAACACAGTGATATATGTACACCCACATTTATAGTGGCACAATTTGTAATAGCCAGATCTTGGAAACAACCTAGATGCCCATCAACTGAGGAATGGATAAAAAAGATGTGGTATTTTTATACACTGGAGTACTACTCAGCTGTAAAGAAGGATAAACTTGAGACTTTTGTAAGTAAATAGATGCAAGTTGAGACCATACTCATAAGTGGAATAAATCACACATGTATGTATAAACATCATATTGTCTCACTAGCGTAAGAAGTTGAAACAACATATGTATATGTACATGTATATAAAAAAGATAGTTAAGGTAGTTATACTACTAATTTGTCTGAGTTCATTGAAGAGGAAGATTTGTGCTGGTATTGTTTGGACAATTGAATGCAGATGTCTTGTGCTCTGGGTGAATGATTTGGGGATGACAATGTGCAATGTATATACCATTGTTGTCCCCTGATGGATGTGTTTTGAAATTTTATTTTTTTCTCTTTGAAGTAAAATGGATTTGAAAATAAAAAAGAAAAGAAAGAGGAGTAAAACTGAATCACTCCCTTTAAGAAAATTACATTTTGGTATAACTAGGAACATGAATATATATGCATATATATATATATATATGGCACATAGGTATATGCAAAAGTATACATACACATGAGGTAAAAAGGCAGAAGCATAAAGTAAATATTCTAATCACTCTCCAAAAAATTACATGAAACGACATAAAATCAATGCCTATTACATAAACTAAATGGAAGAGAGAATACCCAAATAACAAGTTGCTTATAGGTATAAAAACAAACAGTAAATCCCAGCAAAAAAATCTCTTAGATCTATTCATTTATACTTCGATGGGCAGCAAGGGAATTATAGGGAAAAACTGTGGAAGAAAGAAGAGAAAAACTAGTAGTGGCCTGAAACCATTCTGAAATCATCAGAAAGAGCAAGTGCACACGAAGTGTAAATTCCTGGAAGAGTACAAGTAGGTCAGGGCAGATACTTCTAAGGGCACACGATTCAAGGCAGCAGTCTTCAAAAAGTAAGTCACTGTTTTTGACAGTGTAGGAGGTAGAAGGCCCCTTTACAGATTGCATGGGGAAGGAGAAAACAGGCAAGGGGGAGGGTTGTAGAGCCTCGCAAAACAAGAGAGAAATAAAAAATAAAAACAATTCTCTCCATCACATCAATTCTCTCCATCATAAAAACAAGAGCAAAACATTTAAAGAACTATACTTTGCTATGTTGACAGAAGAAGCATCCTTGATTTAAGGTTCTTGTAAACCATGCAAAATAAAAAGGCAAAAACAGATTAAATCTATACATTCTTTTAATAGAAAATGAAATCCACTAAAGTGATTAAACTCCTCCCCACCAATAAAAAAACTGAAAAAGAAAACTATAGCACAACATTCCAAGCTGAATTATCTTCAAGTAAGCATTGAGGAAAACAAACAAACAAAAACACAATATTTGAATAAGAATTTCAAAAACTAAAAATGAAGATAAAAATAAGAAACAAATGAAAACATAGTTGATTGAAATTAGGAAAGCAATGACAGAAAAAAAGCCAAAATAATCTCAGAATCAAAGACTGAATTACAAAGTCACGTAGGTAGAGTAGTAACATTTTACTAAGTACTGTATACTCAAGAAAGTGAAAATTAGATGAATAAGCAAGATGGCTGAAATAGAAGAAAGTTGAAGAAGCAAACAAATGTGTGTAATCAGAATTCCTAAAGACAAAAACAAATAATCAGGCAGAATACCTAAAACTATAATTCAAGAAACATTTTGGAAATAAGAAAATACCTAAATGGGCATACCAAAAAGGCCCAAGAAGTATCATGGGAAACTGATCCAAATGATCAATTTGAAACATACTGACAGAACTAATAGATTTTAAAAGTGGCAAGGGAAGCTGTCAAGACCTCTTAAGCGCAAAGATCAAAACTGAATCAGGCTGGCTCTAAATACAAATTTACAACACAAGACAAAAGTGCAGCACTATTAAAAAAAACAAACTCAATGAATGAACCAAGAATATCTACAAAAACTGTATTTCAACAGTTACCTTCAGGTATCCACTGATACGTTTAGAGATCAAGGTTTCAACATACAAGTTTCAAACATACAAGATATCTGAATATGCTGCACCCACCAGCCCTCCTGAGGAATATACTGGGTGTGTAGGTTGCCTTAAGAGATAACTGAGAAAACTTGAGCAAAAGGACTGACTAGGAGCCTCCAACAAATAACTGTAGGTCTAAAACTAAACTAAAGGCAGAGCCAGACATGGTGGCACACACCTGTAATCCCAGCACTTGGGAGGCTGAGGCAGGGGGACTGCCACAAGTTTTGAGGCCAGCTTGGGCTACATAGTGAGTGTAAGGCCAGCCTGGACTACATAGCAAGACCCTGTCTTAAAAAAAAAATGGAATGTGGGCAGAAGGATAACATGCTATGTGTAGTATATAATGTGTTTTTATGTTCTGCAAAATAGAAATAATGCAACTTAGAAGATGGGATGAGAAAAGTAAAATAAGTTCATGATTAATACGCAGGTAATGCAAAAGAGTTAAAGAACAGCATTAAAAACATGACAAGGAAGTAAAGGAGCTAACAAAGAAAAATAGGGGACTGAGGGTATTTAAATGATATTAGGCTTAATGTAACCCCCAGGAAAAAAATATAAAACTTCCTAAATACCAAAAAAAATTTTTAAAATACCATGTTAGAAAAGACACATAGCAAGTATAAGCATAATGGATTAGACTAATAACATAATTACATGACACATGTGAATTCTTCAGTCAAGTGAATAAAAGCAGATAGGTTTAACTATAAAAGAAAAGATTTTCAATTTAGTTTCACATAGCGAAAAGTGAGACACCTAAAGTAAACTGTTTCAGGAAGAACAGGGACAGCTATAGTTCTATAATTCAGTGGGGGGAGTATGGCCCACAGTTAATAACGGCTCTATATTTTAAATGGTTGGAAAAGTTGATATGTGAAAACTATATGAAATACAAATTTCAGCATTCATACATAAAATTTTATTGAAACACAGCCCATTCTTTTTTATTGTTTATAGCTGTTTTTATGTTATACAGGCAAAGTTAAGCACGTGAATTGAAAGGCCTGGCCTGCACAGAATCAGGTAAATGATACTAATATAAATTTCCTGAATACACACACACACACACACACACACACACACAGCTTCATGGAGAACATTATCAAATCTACAAAGATCAGTACCAATGCTTCATAAAGTGTTACAAAACATTAAAAACGAAGGAAAACATATTAATTCTTTCTATGAAGCTAGTATAGTATTGATACTTAAATAATAAAAGTAGTTTAAAAAGCAAGAAAAGGTCAGATCAATGCCACTTGAAAAATATTGTCGAAAAGTTTTAAGTAAAACATTAATAACAAAATTCGATACCACATTAAAATTATATAACTTACCAAGTGCTATTTCTTTTAGAAATGCACAATTTGTTAAATACTTGGAAATCTGTGCAATATATAATATTAAAAGATTTAAGGAAAAATCATATGAATGTCTCTAGAGATACCAAAAAGTGTCAGAAAAAATTTGGTATCCATTTGTTGAAGAAAACACTCAAGAAAATAGAACCTGATGGATACTTTCTTAATATGATAAAAGATAAATAGAACATAGCTCTAAGGCCAGCCCACTATTATACCTAACAAGGAAATATTTGAGGCACTTCTGCTAACATTAGAAATAAACTAAGTATGCTCACTACTTCACACCATTCAATACTTTACTGAAGGTAATAATCAGTGCAGTTAAATGAGAAATAAATTAGAATATAAGAAATTGGGGGGAGTAAAATGATCTTTACCTGTAGGTGAAATGTAATACAGCTGGAAAGCCACAATTGTGCTGCCCAACACAAGTAGGAATTAACTAGCTCTTTTTATTTAATTTTTAATTTAATTTCAAATGGCAACATGTAGCTAGTGGCTACCATACTGGACAATTGAAGGTTTAGATGATTTTCATTTTCACAGAAGTTTCCATCAGACTGTGCTGCCTGATCCAAACAATGCAAGAATTAAGGAAGGTAGCAGAATATAAAAGTCATACAGAGAAAACATTAGCCTTCATATATACAAACAACAAGAAGTCAGAACACAGAATGGTAAAGAAAGTTCCTTTTATAATATCAACAAAAAAGATAAAATACTTTGGAACAAACTAAACAAGGTATGTGCAAAATCTATATGAGGAAAACTTTAAAAACATACCTCCCTGAAAGATGTGAAAGTAGGCTTAAGTAAATGAAAATACATTATTTATTCTTATATAGAATGACTTAGCATAATAAAGAAATGGGTTTTCTTAAGATAATTCATAAATTCAAAGTAATCCCAAGAAATATACTTACACATTGCTTAATACAGTTAGACAAGTTGATAATAAAAGTAATAATTCAGACCACTGTGACAAAGATGGGCATTCTAGAGTGGGCCAGAAGAACCACCTGCCACCATCGAGGGAGTCTTGGCATAGCCATGTGTGATTGGAGAAGCCCGACCCACACCCTACTAGCTCCTGGGAACCTAGGTTACGAGAAAACCAGGTGCCTGACCCATCCCTCTATACTGCAGATGCCTGGGGCCCAATTAACCAGCTTGTCCAGAGGAACCCAGGAAAATGTCAAGATGAAGGAGCAAAAGGCAACCTCAGACCTCCAGCCCACACAGAACAAGTGTTGCAGACATAGACATAGAAGAAAATGGAAGTTGCAAACCTGAAATTTCTGAAAGGATAGCAACTGAAGTAAAGAAACAACTTCATGAGGCTGTGAAAGTAATCAGATCAGAAATAATATCTCAGGTAAAAGAAAAAATGACAAACATAATGAAAGAATTGCTAAGCATATCTAAAGAAGACATAGATTAAAAAAAAGAGGAGCATAGGAAAATGACGGAAACCATGAATGAACAATGTAGGAAGGAATTACAATGCATAAAACAGATTCAAAGAGATATCCAGGAAATTGAAAACTCTATTAAAAGCTGGCAAAACTGCCTAAAAGAAACTGAAGGTAGACTTTCAGACCTTGAAGACAAGACTGCAACTAGCGATTGTGAAAGGAAAGATCTCTTAAAAATAACAAGGAACCAGAAAATCACAATTCAATGGCTGCAAGATGATGCAAAGAAAAATAATTTAAAAGTGATAGAAGTCAGGGGCTGGGGACTTAGCTCAGTGGCTTAATAGCCTGCCTGGCAAGTGTGAGGTCATGAGTTCGATCCCTGATACAAAAACAAAACAAAACAAAAAGTGAAGGTGTCAACAAAAACCAGAGTCAACACAAACAACACAAAAAGACTATTTACAGAAGTAATAGCACAAGACTTCCCAAGCATGGGAAAAAGACCTGACACACAGATAAGTGAGGCATACAGAACTCCAACTAGCCATAACCAAAATAAATCTACACTCAGACATATAATAATCAAGATCCCAGAAATTCAGCACAAGAACAGAACATTAAAGACTGCTATAAAAAATAAATGGATCACCTATAAAGGAAAACCCATCAGAATCATGGCAGACTTCTCCACACAAACCATCAAGTCAAGAAGAGCTTGGAGTGAAGTGCTTCAAGTCCTGAGAAACAACTTCCAACCCTATCTTTCAAAATTAATGGAGAAAAACTATCTTTCAAAATTAATGGAGAAAAAAGACACTTCCATGATAAAGAATAACTGAAGGAATTCACGACCACCAAACCAGCCCTACAAAGAGTGCTTAAGGACATTCTAGAAAGAGATAAAGATGACCATGGTTCCAGGAACAGAAGCAGAGGGGAATCACTGAGCAGGGCAGGAAATTGAATGGAGGGAAAAGTAGGGGGCCAATGGCAGGAGGCTAGCACAGCAAAGATGAATGAGTACATATTGGTTGTAACCATTAAAGTAGATGGCTTCAACTCATCAATAAAAAGAAACATGAGCAGAGTGGATCAGGAGACAGTATCCACCAATATGCTGTGTACAAGAAACACATTTGATTTGAAAGGAAATTCATGAACTGAAGGTTGGAGAATAGGAGACAATATTTCATGTGATGAGGACCCAGAGAAAAGCAGGGGTAGCTTGCCCATCAACTGCAGAATAGATAAGAAAGATATGATATTATTATACAATAGAAAGCTACACAGGCACAAAGAAGGATAATCACGAGGTTCTTGGTAAATGGGTACAACATGGGATCATGCACATGGGTGAAATGATTTGGACTCACATAGGTGAACATCATGTTGTCTCCCTCATATAAAAAACTGAAGGAGTTACTGGGATCCAAAATGTACAATAAATGTTGTGCAAGTGAAAGGGGAGGAAACGTCTAAATAGTGAAGGTGGTAGTCATTGTTAATTTCTTATCATCTTGTTTTGAAGTCCTGTATCATTTTCATTGTTTTGTTTTGTTTGGTTTTATTCTGTTTTGTTTTGTTTGATTCTATTATGTATCATGGTATGGGAACTATTTTGAAGATAAGAAGATATATTATGGTAGCCATTGTTGATTTCCTATTACCTTGTTTTGAAGTCCTATATCATTTTCGTTATTTTGTTTTGATTGGTTGTATTCTGTTCTATTTTGTTTGATTTTATTATGTCTGAAGGTATGCATAGTTACTTTGAAGAGAGATTATGGTAGCCATTGAAGGTATGCATAGCTACTTTGAAGAGAGATTATGGTAGCCACTGTTGATTTACTTCATCTTGCATTGAAGTCCCGTATCACTTTCATTGTTTGGTTTTGATTGCCTTTATTCTGTTTCATGTTGTTTGGTTTTCGTCTCTTTAAAATAAAAAATAAAAAGATGGGCTTTCTAACAAGTGGTTCTGGGACAACTTGGTACATATTTTTTAAAAAACTATTTTTACATCATCTAAAAGAATAAATTTCAAGTAGATCAGACACGTGATGTAAAAATTAAACCCATATAGGTACTGGAAGAAAACATGTGAACTCCACTACATGCTTCATGCACCTGCTTATCTGTGCAAAAGGCAACATGGGAAGGACAAACCAGAAGTGCATGAGATTAGCTATCTGCAGAGGTGGATGGGAACACAGTGGAAAGAAAAGAGGTTGGAAATGGGTACAAGGAATGAGGGAGTAATGGGTCTCGGAGTGATACCTTTTGTGTGGAGTTCTGAGTTTTAGAATCATCATTAATTACATAGACCAAAATGCAAAAACATTAAACTAGCTAAGTTGAGAGGAAACAGCAACAAAAATGGAGCACAAAACTGAAAAAAAAACTTACTGTTAAAATGAATAACAATCATAGTGAAAATAGCTGAGGAGAACTAACTAAAGCAACTTTTGAACAGTGTTTGGACTGCTTGTTATCAGGCCAATGACAAAACACAGGGAAAATAGATATTGAAGCCTAGTTTTTTATTATTTGTTTATTACTGAACTCTCCTTATCCCCATAGACGTATAAGTTAGTAACTACTTTCTATATACCCAAGGACTAGTAAATAAGTAAATATATTATTCCATATAATGGGACTCATTATTGAGAACATGATTATAAATATGGAAAGGAAGTGGGGGTGAGTAGCTAAAATAAGCCCAGTGGTCTTAGATTGTAATTGGAAGTTTCAATGTGAATTCATAGAAGTAACAATATGAAGTCACAGTTGGCTTGGTTTGTGTTTTAATAGAAAAAAAAGTATTTTCTAAATTAACAAAAAAGTATTTTCTATCTATTTTTGACACCAAAATTATTTGTATTTAAATGGGATGTTTTGATACACACATATATTTGCATAAACACTGTGAAGTGATCATCACAATTAACACAGTCATCAACTCACACAGCTAACATTTGTGTGGCTGAGAGGGTATTTAAGGTCCTTAGCAATTTCACGTGTACAACACATTATATTATTATTAGGCATACATATTAAATCTCCAGAACTTATTCATTTTTAAATGGAAATTTTATGCCCTCTCAGAAGTTTTTAATATATATGCAGATATAAAAATAAAGATGAATGATGATCTACGCACACATGCACATGCACACACTTGAATTCCACCCACTGTGCTGGACTGGAGGCAATGATACTCTACCAGCAGTAATGTTAAGCACCCACTCAAACCTTGATTTCTAAAGGCTGTTCTCCACTAAAGGAAATCAGAATTCTTTAAAGAAATAGCTCATCTAGAGGCAGGACTGAAAAAGGATGAGATGAACCTGAAACATCTCCTTGTGCCAGAAAGCAAAAAAGGATTCAAAGAAAGAGGACATATCAGAAGATGACAGGAGCCAACTTGGCAAATCACAGAAAATTTGAGCATCAAAACAAATAATAGTAAAGGTTTCTATCCTTTTTTTTTTTCTGTATATAAAAGTTTTGCTGAAGGAGTTACAATTCTAAAGGGCTAAAAGTATGACTCACTCTTGTCAATACAAACTTAAAAGGATAATTCACAGCTTTAAAAGTAGAACTCCAACGTGAATGGCTTAAAATGGAATGAAAGGCAGTGGGTGAAGCAAACATGCTCTACCATGAGTGCTGTGATGTGAGGGGAGACCTAGGCAGAACTCTGCCTGCTTATTCTGAACATATTCAAATGCATTTGAGAAATGTGACACTCTGTGAAGAGACCGGAGAACCATGCTGTGGAGGAAGGGAGACATTCTGATATCTAGGTCAGGCAGACAGATGGCTTTGGAAGTTTAGGAAGGCCAGAAGTAGAACACATGTGAAACACACACACATACAGAGCAAATGAGATAAAATGACCCAACATGGAGGCACAAATAAATAGTTAGGTCTAACATTTTTGGGAACAAAGAATGAAGAAGGAACTTCGTGGAATGCTGACTGCTATTATTTGCTTGCCCACCTTCCCTTCCCTGACAACAGAACACTTCCTTCCTATAGTAAACATAACCCATGAACTGATCCCATTGTACCGTCCTAAGGCACAGGGAACAGATGCCCCAGGACTGAACAGTCTCTGTGCCCTGTATGTCCCTGGCCAGGATGATGAGCTCCAGCTGGGCACCTGACCCAATTAAGTACAATCAGACAGGATCAGGTGCGTTCAGGGTAGTACGGCCATAGACTACTTGAGAGCATAATCAAAAGGCTCTAAATCAGTCCTTCTCAGACTATCCTGTGCATTTGAATTACTTGGGGGTCTTTTTAAAATGATTAAGACATGATATGCATAAATACCACTTTCCCAAGATGAATGTAATTATTATGGATTACAAACATACACTAATAAAAAAAAGAGACTAACAAGAAAAGTGATAGTCAGTAGGTCTAGGGTAGGGCTCGAGATGTGGGTGTTCAAATAAACCTCCCAGTGCTGCTAATACTGCTGGGCCAGTGATGTAATTCTGAACATTAGGTCTCTTCAGAAACTTTCCACCATGGCTGGGGATTTAGCTCAGTGGCCTAAGTGCCGTCTGGCAGGGGTGAGGTTGTGAGTTCAAACCCCAGTGACAAAATAAAAAAAAAGACTTTCCACCAGAGCTATCAGATGACGCACTCTTGGTACCAGAACTGCTAAGTGGTAAACTGTGATTATCGGGCTGTTGGATTTTTCTACAAGCTGCAGCATTTGTTTTATGTTTCTGTCACTGGGTGGCTTTGTCTGTTCTCTGTCATGATTAGATTATACAGTCACAGAGAACAAAAGCCATATGTATAATCTTTGTCACTCTCCACAAGGCTGTATTTGGTGTTTTACATGAATTCTGATAAAATTAAGATATTTTCATGAAATGACAAAGGATGTGAAGGAGGAGGGCTAACACCAGCTAACACTACTGTAATAAAGTAAAACATCCTCTAGATATCCCTCAGATCCAAAACCTAGATCCTAAACCCACCCAGACAGAGAAGGGCTCAATATCCTTCATGAGGTACTTTTTCTTTCTTTCTTCTTTTGCAGCTGCCCCAAACACCTCATAGCTGGCTTTGGCTCCATCATGTGCCCCATGGCTGCTCTGGGAGACATCTGCTTTGGTTGCAGCAGGTTCCAATCACTGATAAATAGCGGATAACCCCACCTTATGGCCCCTTGGAATATCTCTGCCCCACCAGAGTCACCCTCAATCAGGTCTGTGAGGAGCCAGTCTTACTTTTCTCATTGCTGAGACAAAATACCGGACACCCAAAGTTAAAGGGGAAAGGACTTATTTTTGGCTCACAGTTTGTAGAGGTTTCAGTTCACATGGCCAAGGGGCATCACAGAGGATAAACAGCTCATGGCAGCCAGATGACAGCAAAAGCAAGCTACAAGCAACAAGCCTCTTTCTGTTCCTTCTAGCTTATCCATTCTACCAACCCTTAGGCCAGATAGCACTCACACCCTTAATCTTAGCAGCACATCATTGATCCCAACATTACACACGCTAGATTAGGCCAACTCCTAAAAGCCCCACTTGTGACTGCATGAGGCTTTGGGGGGACATCTAGACACAAGTCATAACAGCCCTTCTTCTACTCATGAGTCCATAGGAAGTTCAACACTGTGCATGTGTGAGCCCACCTTTTTCTTCTATATAAAAACCTCCTATATCCTTAGGGGGTCAATCCATGCACTGTTCCTCCTTATGCTATAGCATAAGTCCTAATAAAGTTTCTGTTAGACGGAACGTTGTTGCTTATTTGTGATTTCTGTCTCAAGCAGTGCATGCTGAACTGGCACACTAATAGCAGGTAAAACCAAAAGCTTGCACTGAAAGTAATGAGCAGCTGGGGCTCATAACAGTGGAGGTGGCTATCAGCTAGAAAACAATGGAGAATTGCTGGAAGGTTCCATCTCTAAAAAAAAGCATTTCTGAGATCTGCGGATAGTGTGAGATAGTATCTGGCACGGAGTGGTGGTGAGGAGGACTGCTAACACCGAGGGTTGATAGCTACTGCTATTCAAAGCTCAGGGCTGTTAACACTAAAAGAGCTATACTTTACCTATTTGTCATTTCTATACAAATTAAGTAAAAGAACACTCAGTCAATTGGTAATGTCTTGGTGGCCAGTGGAAGGCCCTGGAGAAATGGGTACACAATGATTATGGTCATCAGCAATGGAGAAGCAGCTGAAAAACTAGCCTGTGCCTAACTTCCATCTTACTTGTGGCTAAAGACCTATGCTAGCCAGGGATACATCCAGCTACAAAAATCTGCCAATTCCTCCAATGGTTATTTTTAAGAATAACCAACCAATATCCTTAAAACACAAAATACAGTAGCAAGTTCCCAAACCAAGACCAAAGAAACAGGAGAAAAATACTAATCTTGCTAACAGATACTCAGTGCCTCCCCAAAGATTTTTAAACTAAAAACTATGTTCTATTAATTTGTAGGTCTACACTGATCTTGACAAATTCTTTTTAAATGATCAGAAGTAAATTTTATATGAAAAAGAACCTGATTAGACATTCTCAAAGGAATATATACAAATGGCCAACAGGTATAGGACTGAAATTGTCAATGAAATGCAAATTAACCCACAATGAAATACTAGCACACATTTATTAGGTTGGCTATTATCAAAAGATAAGAAGTAAGGGTTGGCAAGGATATGGAGAAAAGAGAACCCTTGTACACTAAGTTGATGAGAATGTAAATTAGTACAGCCATTATGGAAAACAGTATCAGCCAGATGTGATGGTTCATACCTGCAATTCTAGTACTCTGGGAGCCTGAAGGAGGAAGATCGCAAGTTCAAGCCTAGCCTGGGCAACTTAGTGACTTAGTGAGCTTCTGTAACAAAGCAAAGCAAAACAAAACACAAAATGCTAAAGTTGTGGTCCTAGGTTCAATTCTCAGTACTAGAAAGAAAAGAGAGAAAGAAAGACAAAGAAAGAGAAGAAGGGAGGGAAGGAGGAAAGGAGACAGAAGAAGAAAGGAAGGAAGGCAGGAAGGAAGGAACAAATGGAGGGAGAAAGGAACAGTATAAAAATTCCTCAAAAAATCAGAACTACGATATGACCCTGAAATCCCATTCGTATCTATCTAAAGAAAGTGAAATACTAGAGGAACAAGTCAAAGAGATATCTGCCTCCCACGTTCACTGAAGCACTATACAAACAGCCAACATATGGAAGCAACCTAAGCATCTGCTGAAGACAAATGGATAATGCCAATGTGAGATATATATACATATATATGACATATATATTATGTGAGATATATATATGTGACATATATATTATGTGAGATACATATCACATAATACATAACATATATCACATATATAATCACATAATATATATCTCACATAATATATATCACATATATCACGTCATACATATATCATATATATCACATATATATCACATTATATATATCCCATATATATATCATATAATACTATTCAGCCTTAAAACAGAAGAAAATGTTGCTCTTTGTGACAATATGGATAAATCTGGAGGACATTATGCTAAGTGAAATGAGCCAAGCATAGAAAGACAAATACCACGTGATCTCACTTACATGTAGACTCTAAGTAGTTGAACTCATAGAAGCAGAGACTACAATGGTGGTCACCTGGGGCTGGGGAGTGGTGACAAATGGGAACGCGATTGGGGAAATTTTAGTCAAAGATAAAAAATTCCAATTAGGAAGAATAATTTCAAGAAATCTATTGTATAGCATGGGGATTATACATGGGGATTATATTTGATACCAATATACTATTATATACTTGAAAATTGCTAGGAGTATAGATTTAAAATGTTCTTACCACACAAAAAAGATATGCACATGAGGTAATAGATATGTTAGCTTAATTAAGTGATTCTACAATGTACACATATGTCAAAACATCATTTTGGGGCTGGGGATATAGCTCAGCAGCACAGCACCTGCCTGGCAAGCGTGAGATCATGAGTTTGGTACCTGGTACCAAAAACAAAACAAAACAAAAACCCACACATCATGTTGTACACCACAAATAAATACTATTTTCATTTGTCAATCAAAACCTTTTACACATACATCCAGACACTGACAGTTTTGAACCACCCCTTAAAGTATTTGGGGCCTTAATTAATTTACTGTGATACCTTTATATGCAAGCTGGCTTCACTTCCTTTCAATGCAAAAATCCAGAATTATTTTCCTCATTTATAGAGAACTGTAATTCCTTTACTTGCATGTATATGACTTTTTTTTTTAAGAAAATAATTCCTGGGCAGGGGATACAGCCGAGTGACACAAGCGCCTGCCTGGCAAGCATGAGGTCATGAGTTCGATCCCCGTTACCACCACCCCCCCAAAAAAAAGGAAAGAAAGAAACTTCCCTGTTTTTACTAAACCCAGTGCCCTTCAAGATCAGGCAATCTTTTCCTTCCTGGTAGAATTAAGTTTCAGCACTCTGTAAAATTATCTTTAAAACTAAAAATTAAAAGTTAAAATCCCAAAGACGGAGAAGTAATGTCTTTTTGGGAAGAATGGGAGAAAGTCATAATAATCCTAGACTCTCCCACTTGTATTCAAGCCATCCAGTCTCCAAATGGGGCATTTATTCATCTCAAGCCTCTGCAAAGAAGCAGCTTTTGCTTTCCAATTCCCCTGCAGTGACAGTGAGCAAAATTCTAACTCAGGAAAGATGCATTAAAAGCCTGATGCAGGTGCATATCTGACCTGCATTCTGCTATTTTAAACTCCACTTACCTGATTCCTTTCAATGATTCAAAACTTAGAAGAGAAAGGGTACATTGGCTATTACTCCTTCCTTTGAACATCGAGTCACAGCTTGTACAGAAATACACAGTCCTTATAAATTTATTCCAAATAATTTAACATAGCTTTTAAATTAATGCATTTTCCCCTCACAAATAAGAAAAAGGATTTTTCTTTTGAGAATAACATGATCCTGTATTGTCACAAATAGTTTCTGATGTAGTTGTTGCCTCAATCTCTTCAATACAGATTAGAATATGCTTAATAGAGGTTTTAAAGGCATTTCTGCAGGGAGATAAAGTAATAAAGATGAAAGCATGGGGTCTTCTGAACAAATGACATAATACCTGAGTGCAGTTCAAACAATCTAAAGAATACATTTTTAGTCTATTTCTAAACTGCTCATTTTCAGTATCAGGAGAGCTTTTGGCAGAAAAGCTAATCTATGATTAAGAATGATATTAAATCATTATTTCTTAAATATAAGAATAATGTATTATTGATTTAAGTACAGACAGGTAAACAGCAAAGATGACACATAATCACAACAAGCTGAAATTCTAGTAGACAGAAGTTGCAATTTCAGCCATGATGATATTAGATGACTCTCTCAATATAAACAACTATGGAATTGATTAAATATATGACACATGCACTGGACAACAGACAGCATGGGGCTGTGATCCTTGAGAGAAGAGAAACAGAAAGGTCACACTCATATTGGCTTTCTGCTGGGAGGCACTTTCCAGATCATAGCACAGGAAGTAGCTCCAAAGACAGCACAGGGTTCTCACTGCATAGATGAAACTGAGGGCAGAACTTGAATCCACTCAGACTACTAGGTGTTGGGTGATGGGAAGTGGAGAGGAGGGAGCTGTGCTGAGAAGGAACTCTTTGGCATTTGGCTAAGTATTAGGGTCACGTGAATAGGGCGAGACTTACAGAGTCTAAAGAAATATAACTATTGAGAGGTTGTAAGACAAGAACAATATCTACAAGCCAAATGGAGCTGTGAAACAATGGAACCTCAACCAGGATGCAGAGACCCCCACTGCACACCCCAATTATTATATACATGTTGGAGGTCCATGAAAGGCCATGCAACAATGTGAGTGTCTTCATGTTTCTGCCTGGCAAGGGCTTTCTGAACAAAGAAAATTGGCACCTGGGTTAAAGGGTGATTAAAAAGACAGACTTTCAAAGTGATACAGAAATTTATCTCCCAGAGCTGTGTGTTTATGTTTCAAAGGTAATAAAATCCAGAGCTATTTGTTTACATTCCAAAAGATACTCCAGTGCTAGAATGAGTATTACTCTAGATCTGCCATATGCAATTTTTTAAAAAACTTAAAAAGTACAAATAAGCCCCAAGATCAACCTGATTGTCTAGTAGGTTATCAAAACAAAATTCAATACCTTTACATTCAGGCAACAAAACCCATATTCTCAACAATATAACACCCAAAGTGTCTAGAACACAATCAAAAACTACCAGATGAGGAAGAAGCAATAAACTGTAACACATATTAAGAGGAAAAGACATTAGAAATAGCACAAGAGAAGACAAAGATGTTGGAATTAATAGACAAAGACTATAAAACAACTACTACATATATATATGTATATATCAGATATTTTTGCACAAACGGTTAGCTTATCTTTGCATCAGATAATTCAGGTACTACCTTCTGAAGCAAGGTCTTAGTTCTTCGCTAAGAAGGAATTTTAAATCTGGTCACGTATTCAAATAGTATGCTACTGAACTCAAACCACTGAAGAAAACCTTGGGTTTAATGATCTTGAGAAAAGCCAGGCATGGTGGTACATGCCTGTAATTCCAGCACTCAGGAGACTGAGGCAAGAAGATCATTGCAAGTTCAAGACCAGCCTGGGCTACAAAGTGAGTTCAAGGCCAGCCTGAGCTGCATAAGTGAGACCCTGTCTCAAAAAATAGGGCCAGGGATTTCGCACAGCAGCTTAAGCACCTACCCAGCAGGTTCAAGGCTGTGAGTTCAATCCCCGGTACCAAAAAAAAAAAAAAAACATTGATACGGTTCCTAATGATAATCCAACTTAACTGGAAAAGTATCTTAAAGTGCTTTCCTTTGTCTCAATTACCTTTTAGTATATTTATATCCCAAGAGATAGCCATGTTGAAATAGTTGCAAATTGAATCTTAGACAACTAAATAAGATAATCTGTTGAATAAGGCTGTTAAAATTATCTATGAATACTGAATAACATCAGATTTAAAATTTGGCTGAATTTGTTCACTAATAAAACAAAAAAATAATTGTGCATCTACTCTGTGCCAGTTGTAACAACTATTATGATAAGCTGAGTAAAGCCTACTTGCACACATACAAAACAGACGTTACTGGGTACTACGCGGAATTATGAAGGTAGCAGAGGAGTCAGGATAGAACGAGGAAAGATAGGTAGAAAGGGGGCAAGGAAAATTGTGATTTCAAAATTGTACTTCTAAGAAAAACTGCAGCTTCAGGACACAAAAGTTACAAGGCCCTTTCACTTCCAGGATACACTTTAAAAAAAAATTCCTAAAAGTAACGAAGACATAGCCCGTAAATTGGGTCTGTGCTTTTCACCTGTAAATCGTGCCTATATGCTTCCTCCCACAGACTGCCAACCCCACGGAGGCAGCACCATGAAGTGGGCAGCATCTCTCTAAAACTTAAACACCTGAAAATATTTGCATTTGAGCCCAGTCCACCACATAGGTAGCCTAACAGACTGTAGGAACAACATCCTAGCTCACCCATCCTGCCCACATCCCCAAAACCATGTAAACCCCTCACTCCCTGACCATAGTTCCTCTCCTTCTATGCGTGAGTACTGCTTTAGTCCTAATAAAACTTTCCAAGTCTGTCGATGCTGCATCTTACAATTTTTCCTGTGACATGACTCAGCACTAACCTATCCCCTCAGGGCGAGGGACGAGTTGAGATCCCCACCTTCTCTTTGGAGACCAGTGACAGTAGAAAAAGGAAATAATTCTCCTTGTTTGGGGGTGTGAGCTTTGATCATGAAGGATAAACGAAGTTCCCCCAATAGATCTAACTTGAAAGTTTTGCAGACAGAAATATTTTATATTTGAAGTTTTGGTGTTATTGATTTTAAACTTGCTTGTTTCCTGAAATTAATTGACCAAATTTTTGTCCACTTCAAAATTTTGCTCTTGTTCATTTGCCTTTACTTTAAATTGCTATGTTTATTATACTTTGTACTCTTAAAATATACTATTTCAAAATCTCTGCTGTAAGTATTTCTATAATATAAATACAAAAAATAGCATTACAGAAAACTGTTCACATATCTTCAGTTTGTTTCTAAGCACATTTTGGATTTCACCTTAAGTTTATTTCTGGATATACTTTGAATTTCATTGTATTTGCAGAACAAAATAAAAGAGAAATCATAACATACATATTGGTCTCAATTTATCATCTTTTTTTGTTTCTGACCTAGAAACAACCATAAGTAATTCCACTTAGTAATATGCAACAAAAATTCTCCTGCAATTTCTGGAACTTTCACATTAACAAAATCTCAAAGGGCCTTTGATATAATGTTTTTGTTTAAAAATGTTAGTTTGCTGCCATGAATAGCTATCGCCCTCACAGTTGTGTAAGTGTGAACCTAGACTGAGACAAGGTGGGCAAACTGTCTGCTCCCAGGGCCTTAGTTTAATTTTAGTTCCAGAAGATTTCTTTTTGGAAACACACGCACACATATGCAATTTTGAACTCACAGAAAAATTTCCAGATACTTTATTGTAATTTTAGAGCTTCATTTTCTAGTGCAAAGGTAATCTGTGTGATATGTGTGTGTGTGTGTGTGTGTGTATTGACAGAGAAGGTAGAGGTGGAAAAACTTGTCAATAATATCCACTGAAGAAATGGATATTATTCTATTTGCAGAACTGAATACAATTTATAATTGAATTGAATACAATTTATAATTTGGGAAAGATTAGTTTCAACAGCATGTTATAATGGGGAGTTGGGAAGCACATATGGTATCACTTCCCACTTCATAATGTTATAAAGGAAGTCCATGGTAGCACTTGTACATACTTTGTATGTACAGATTTAATACTTTAAATGGCTACATAGATGCTGAGAGACAGAAGAGGATAATACAATGAGCCTGTAAGTAACAATAGTCAAAAAGCCACTGCTATCCAGCAGATATTTCTGCCCTTCTTGCTTCAATGGTAATACAAACAGAACAAAACAAACATGACAGAACGGCTCAGTCTCCTCCACCGTCTTGTATATGAGCTGTCTTTTCTTTATGTCTATTATCCTTGCCTGCTCCGTGACCTCTGACTCCTTGATAAGCCACAGGCTTACAAATCAGTCTTCAGAAAACATTGCTCCAATGCTTATTGGGACAATAAATGAGAGGTATAAAAATGGGAAAAAACCTTGGCTGAGTTGAAAAATGCTGTGAGAAATGCTGCCGAAGGTAAAACCACAAGGTCACCTACTCAGCTTCCCAATATCCTATAAAATCTCTGCCCTTGCTTCAACCGAACAGTCAGTACCTGGTTTTTATCTATTTCCCGACAACACATCTGAATGAAACCATATGACCTCCATTCAGGCCACCTAACTGATTTTCTCTTGGCAGTCAATCCTATATGCGGTTTAGTAAATTAGGAGATGCTGCATAAAGCAACTGCATTCTTTTCACTTCAAAATGCTATTCCAAAGCAAAAATTTATAGAATGTATTATCGTATACAAAACTGTAAAGATGGATAAGGCATATAAAGAAGTTAATTTCTAATGTTCATTTATCTACAGAAACATTTATAGGATAGTCTTACAAAGATCTATGGGAACTCTTTTACCTCCGAAGAATGTTTAAGTGGTATAATTCTTAATTTAGTGCATAAAAATGAAGACTTTATATTAGAGCACAAAGTATTATAGCCAGAGTACAAAAACTTTTTAAAAATGAATACCCTAAAAGCAATGAAAGAATGAAGTTGGTTCAAATATTTTAAAATTTTGTGATATTTCAGAATAATTTTTACTTTTAATCTTTAAAAGGCAAACCCTTAGAAAGTAATACTGAAATAAGAATACAGTGGAGGATTATATAAAAATAATTTTATGACAAGTTCTAGGTTTTGAATAAAAGATTTTGATCCAATAATTGTGTCAACCTTAAGAATGATTAAAAACAAATTATCTTACTTCAAAGTCTATTTTTCTGAAGTGATAGGATAAATCTGTCATTATTTGTGGCTATATTTTTTTCACTTATTTTCTATCTAAAAGAATTCAGAAGCTGGAGGTGGGCTCTACAGGTAGACTTGCCCATCCATACTTGGGGAATTTTGTTCACAGAAAAAAAGCAAAATAGTAATGGATGAGAAAAAAAATGCCTCTATTTTTAAAATGTGTTTTTATGAGTTATCTCTAGGTAATGTCCATCACATTTGGAAAAATGCGATTAAATGGTTGTCAGAAGGTGAATCCCAGGTCAGCCACTAGTTAAACATCTCTACAGGAGGTAAATGGGTACTAAATATGAAATTTCTGCTATAAGTGTGCAGTCATTTCTCAAATTTAAAACTGTTTTTAGCAGACATAAAAGACCTGTCAATAACTGATTTCCTCTGATAGTTGATTTCTTCCACTGGTAGTAAAAAGATTCACCTAGTTTTGGTTACAGCATCCATGAACTTGAGCTACACAGGAAAAGTGAAGTATTTTAACAGTATGCCTAGAAACTATGGAAAATGAATTTTTTTTCAGTTTTTAAAAATTCGTACATGCTCCCAGTACATAATAATTACATTCCTCACAAAGAATTGATATATGCACACACCATGTTTTAATTCTTTTCTTCATTTCCTTCTCTCCATCTCTTGGTCCCCTTCTCTTTTGCAAAAGTTCTACAACCCTTTTTCCTCTATTACCTTTTATTTTGCTCCTTATATTTTGAGCTTCTCATATAAGAGAAACCTGCTTGTATTTCTGATTTATTTCACTTAGCATCATGATCCCACCACACATCCACTGGAAAATGAATTTCTTATAAAAAACCAAAATGGCATAAGTGACATTTTCCACCCTGGAATAGTGAAGCCCTCTATCTCAACTCTAGGAACACTTTAGAGAGGAATCTGATCTCATACCAAGAACATATTCTTGAAGGTCAGTTAAACAATTTCTTCTTAAAATATTAGGGAGCACTAAAGGAGACAACTGCAGAGCAGTCTGAGGTTCTCTCAGTTTCCTACACAGAAATTGATATTTTCTGGATATATAATTCATACAGAGTGATTTGACAAATTGAAGCATACCTTGACAAATATGTAAGAAAAAAGACTTTCTGATAAAGATAAAATAATGAACTAATTTCAGTAAAACACTGAGAAGACCCTGGAAGATAATTTTGCCCTGGAGAACGGTAACCAAGGAAAATCCAAAAGACACACCCCAAAGTTTGTGGTTCAGTGACCTTTAGCCACAATGTAATTACTAATACAAGTCATTAGAGACTTTGTAGCAGAACTGCACCTTCAAAAAACAAAAGGGAAACTTTGAAGTTCCAATGATATCATAAAGAGAAAGCTGAGTCCGAACAGCACTGCTTTACTGAGGGAAGAAGGGAGACGTGAGGGGCCACCTGGTCTGAAGGAGTAGCTCACCTTACATGGTTTTGAGATTCCAGTGCACATATCATAGATGGCATTTCGTTGGTTTTAATTGCTACTTATAAATGCCCTACAGGCACTGTAGCTCTTAACTGCCTGTAGACCATGCCCACTACCATACCAGTGCTGCACACCGCTGCATAACTGAAAGGTGCAGTTTCTATACATTTTTCTCCTATGTAGACATTCTGGGCAAGAGTCTTAGTGACAAATCAATAAACTGAGCTTAAAAGTTTTGTGCTAATAATTTTCTGGACAATGTTTCATGTCTATATCTTATACCTTAAACAACTGATGTGAATATAACAATATGTAATGTGCTGATTATTGTTATTCTCCTATTGGCTGGCTGTGAAATTGTTTTACTTTAATTTCTTACTTTTCTTCTGCTTAAAATAAAAAAAGAAGGAAAAAAACTGAGCTGGAGCCTGAAACAAACTTGGATTGCTTATAGTCTTAAGCCTCACAGGTCTAGGCAGTGAATGATGCAAATGACCTTACAATGGCATGAACGAGGACCCAATAAAAAAAGTGCTCAGACTACACAGGAAAATCTCTGTGCTTGAGGGATTAAGTTCTTCTTGTAAGTTTCTTGAAACACTAGTAATATTTTCACTAAGAGTATATGTATGTTAGATGCTGAAGAGATTGTGTTGAGCAGTACAGGCGTATTCATCTGCCTTTATCAAGTTCACAGTCTAGCAGGGGGGTCAATATAAAATGAAAGTACAATAAACTATTAACACCGCAATAATAGCAGAACTCCAGGGAGCTATAAAGGCACATTGCAAGATTCCCAACATATTTTTCAAATTTTGAAAATCTAATTCATAGTAAGCAATACATTTGCATTGTAAGCCAGTACATATGTTTTGGTTTGTGTCTAGATGTCTCCCACAAAGTGTTATGCAGTCATAGGGGCAGGCTTTTAGAATTTTTGATTGATTCATGGTCCAGTGCTGGGATTATGGATGTGAGTGCTACACTCACCCTAGGGTGAGTAGCCTACATACACTATAAGGGACAGAAAGAGTCTTCTCTGCACACTCCTCCCTTTTTGCTCTTGTTGTTTTTGCTGTTTTCCATCGCCATGAACTGCTGCCCTTTGCCATGAGCCACCCTGCCTTGAAGTCAGCTGATTATGGACTGAAACCTCCACAACCTGTGAGCTAAATAAAATTTTCCTTCCTTAATTTTGGGTGTCAGGTGTTTTGTCTCAGCAATGAGAGAAAAGTAACCAAGACAACATATATCTCCATTGTAAAATAATACACATACAAACTCATGCACAGAAAGCACTCATAAACAATTAAAAGTAGAAAATTTTAATGAAACAATATTTATTCTTATGATGTATTACAATCACTGATATTTTCGATTCTACCATTATTTTCCTGGCCTCAAACCACTAAATTGATTTCAGGATCTCTTGAGGTGTTTTGACCTAAAGTTTGGAAACACAGACCAGTGATATTTTTAAGTCAGCTGAGTTACTTACTAAAGGCTCAAGTTCCTGAGTTAGATCTAGAACTAGTAAATTAGAATCCATGGGAGGTGGGTCCCAGAAAAGTGTGTTTTAGTAGATGATTTTTATGCATATTTAGATCTAAGAACCCTTGACTTCATTTAATCTGAGATATGAAGCATGATCAGGATTACTCAGCTAGTAAAAGGGTAGAGAAAATGTTACTGCCAAAAACCAAGGTAAATAGTAAGAATGAAGAAGAATAAAATAAGGGGAGTCTATTGAGACAAGAGTCTAGGGTACTATGGGAAGGCAAAGAGAATGGAAAGGCAGGGATGGTTCTTTCAGCAAGCTTCCTCTTTGAGTTTATTCTACACTACTCATGAATAACTTGAGTATTCAGCCTTAAAAAGGAAGGAAATTCTGACATATGCTACAACACAGATGGACTTTGATTACATTATGCTGAGTGAAATATGCCAGGCATAAAAAGACAAATACTGTAGGATTCCACTCTCATGAGGTATCTGGAGTAATCAAATTCATAGAGACAGACAGAAGAATGGTGGCTGCCAGGGGTCATGGAGAGCATGTTTTATGGGTAAGGTTTCAGTTTTGCAAAATGAAAGATTCTGGAGACTGGTTGCAGAACAACATGAATGTACTTAATGGTACTAAACTATACACTTTAAAAATAGTTAACATGGTAATTTAATCTTACGTGTGTCTTACCACAATTTAAAAAGAAATACATGAGATTAAGGGTCCTAAGATGATATTTCACCTTGATTAGGTCTTGATTACCTTCTATTGATAACAGTTTTCCCTCTGTTCTGGTCACAAAACCATTTCCTTCTAGATGATCAAGGCACTAGAATTATGAAAGCCTTCTATCTTTTCTTTAAAAACAAAACAAACCTGTAAAAACACTTTCCACACTGGAGAATGAAAGATAGAAAATGGACATGAATCAATTATAGTTTACTCTTATAGTAAATAGCAAAATTCCGCAACCGTCTCACTAGAAATGAACTTCAGTTTTGGGTACAGATCATAAAGAAGGTAGCGAGCATTTATCCTTAACAAATATTTTTGTTTAAAAAGTTTTTCCTTGTAAAGATTTAGGAAAAATTTTGTATAAAATGGTGATCTTCTAAGTCAATAGTCTCATTTTGAGGCCACATTTTGAGTACTGAGCTGCACATTAGAAACTTCCGAGAATTTTTAATAAAATACAGACCCCTGGCCCCACTGCAAACTTACTGGAGCAGGATATCTGGTTATGAACCAGGGATTATGCATTTTTAAAGCTTCCCAGGATATCTTTATGTGTAGCCATTTGAGGAAATCACCCGAGGGAAAGACATCTATCAGGACAGCTCCCTGAGCACACGCCCTTACCTCGCCACATTTTCAAATGGAATGATAGAGCAAAAAAGTGTGAAAATATCCACAGTAGTACTAGAAACCCAGAAGGAGTTCTGTTGATAAACCAGAACACTAAAGAAGTGGTAGAAGATATAAAGCGGGTGGAGCCAGTACAAATCCTCTTGCTGAAAGCGTCTGTGAAGGGCAAGAGCATTATAGTGTGTAAGTAAGCGTCACAGGCAGGGCCTTAGAATACTCCCTAGGTGAGAGGCAGCGGCAGGTGTTGCAGTGGATGTAGGTCAGTTGTCCAGGCACTTACCGAAGTGAATTTGCTTCCTTTCATTTTTAGACTGGCTGACTCCTGAGCTATCCCAAGGTTGGAAATGATGAGAGAGCAGAAGGACAGTACTCCAGGTAAAGTTTTGGTGACCAAGATGAGCCAGGAGCCCCAATTCCCAGAAGGTAAGTCTCTTATGTGTACACAACGCAAAGGAAACTCAACCACCAAGTGGTGGTCCTCTTCCTCCTTCCCTAAACCTCTGCACACAGAGATCCTGCATAGTACTCAAAGTTGGCATTCATAATAAATTTTTCACTTATGCTGAGGAAATAAACCCATCCGATAGACCTGAATTCATAAATATGAACTGCCAGCCAAAATATCACAGAAATAAAAGAACAAAGAAAGGATAAGCATTTTTGTTTCTTTTGTTTAAATAACAAATACAGGTAACTAACTCCAAGGAAGAAAAGTAAAGTCTATAAATCCAATAAAATGCTATCTTGCTAAAAAACAAACAAATGAACAAGCAAAAAACATGAGTAAGCTATAATAGAGTACACAGAAATTAAGATAATAAGAGTAAGGAAAAACAAAACAAAACGGATCGGCAATCTTGAAGAGCTAACCAATGGAATGACCATCTCTGAAGAATGAATTAGCTATAACTACCCTCCTGATGAACCACAGAATGTTTCTCTCAGAGTGGTCATTGGGAAATGGACTTTTGCAGCACCCCCACCAATATATGGACTAAAGGGGCCCCTGGGTTAATGTAGGTAGGGAGGGGAAAAGACTGCAATTTCACTGCTGGTCCCCACAGGACAGACCTAGCAGCATGAGCCCTCTGTGTCAGCTGTGCCCAGGTTGTGCCCACCTGGAATATGTTAAGTATTCAAGGGAAATAACCTTCACTTACAGCTCAGCCAAGTACCGTCTCCTCCTGGGAAGGCTTCCTGGACTTCCCTTCCCCAGGCAGACTTGTATTCCCTGCTGCTCTCCAATTATCTCTTCATACACTATAACTAAATCTAACATTGTGTAATACAATTAGCTATGTGTGTCTCTGTTTTTCTTATTAGACTATGAATGTTCTGAGGGACCTTTAAACAGAAACACTGGTTCTACTGAGATACATAGCATGGAACATGTCATTTGCTTCTCAATATGTCTTGCATACTTCTTGTTATGGCTTGTAGCTAGATGTACCCCCAAAACCTCATGTGGTCATAGATGGGTGGGGTTTTTTTTCTTTCTTTCTTTCTTTCTTTTTTTTTTTTGTGGCACCAGGGATCGAACTCACAACCTCGCACCTGCCAGACAGGTGCTTAAGCCACTGAGCAAACTCCCGGCCCTAGTTTTTTGAGGCAGGGTCGCACTATGTAGCTCAGATGGGCAGTTTTGAAGGTAGCTGGATTAGGGTGCATGAGCAAGGATTAGGAATGCAATACTGGGATTAAGGGTATAAATAATGGAAGCCCCGCCTTGGGTGTGGTTGGCATCAACCAACAGGCTTACAGTCTGGATAGAACATAAATGGGAGAGAAAGCAGGCCTGCTGCTGCCATTGCTGCTTGCTGCTTTGCTTTCTGCTGCCTGCTTCCCATGAACTATTTTTCCTCTGCCATGCCATCCTGCCTTCAACTCAGCCAACTGTGGGCTGAAATCTCTGCAAACTGTGAGCTGAAATAAACCTTTCCTCTTTTAACTTCGGGTGTCGGGTATTTTGCCTCAGCAACAAGAAAAGTAACTAAGACAGAACTAAGTGCACTGTTCTCATGTCTGTAAGCAAGCACACAAAAAGAGGGTCTGTCCATCATGCTTACAATGAATCCACCATTCAGAGTAGATACCTGTGCAGCCCATGCTGGAACCCTCTGCGTCCCACAGCATGCCATCCCATTTGGAAATTTATGTATTTCTCCTGGGAAAAGAATAGTTGATGCAAAAGGACCATTTGTTGAAAACCTAGGAATCCTACAACAGAACAGTCAATATATTTTTGTCCCATGCCCACCCAAAAGGTTATACGGTTGGATAATTTTACTTGCTGGATGCTACCTGAGAGTTCAAAAAGGTACTAACCTTTTATTTCACATTGCTGTTTCTATCTTACTGACCTCTGGTACTCCTGGGCCACTGATGCACAAAACCTGGCAACTCTATTAAGAAAGAACACAGTAGGGCATAGGGCCCTGGAAAGAAACTGTAATATCACTCCAGGTCATCGGATACCTACGGTATGTTTGTCTTGTGTAAAGTTTACAGAAATGTTTTCAAGACTCCCTCTCTCTCTCCCTCTCCAGTTTCCCCCCTCAGACTTTCTCTTCATAGAAATAGAGCAGAAAATCTACTTTGCATTAACCACAGATCAACTGGAAACACTAGAAGAAGGGATAAGGCTAAGCCTATGCAGAAACACAGAAAGTAATCAGTATGAAAATGAAAATCTTGAAATTGTTGACTCACTTCTATCTCAATTTCTTGAGGAATCATGCTTTTTAAAAAGATAGTTATAAATATTAAACACACTAATCTTTTGTTTGTTTGTTTGCTTCATTTTGTCTCAGATGGGGTCTTTTTGAATAATCCAGGCTGGCCTCAAACTCATGATCCTCCTGCCTCAGCCTCCTGAGGAGCTGCATTACCAAATTCAACAAAGATTTTTTAAATTTTTGTTTGTTTTGCAATGCGGGGGATCAAACCAAGAGCCTCATGTATGCTAGGCAAGCGTTTTATCATCAAGCTATACCCCAGCCTCCCATTAATCTTATTTTTATTTTGCAAAGTAGATGAAACCCCCAGATTTTGAAAGAAAATTCCCCAGATAGAAGAAACAAAGATCAGCTCCCTACAGAGCCAGAAATTTAGGAGTGTAGAAGTTCAAGTACCCTAGGGACCCGAGAGCATCATAACCCCCATATACCTATGATTTTACCTCTTTGAATGCACCCCCAGAAAAGGGAAAGGAATTTTTAAAAAAAAAGTAGTGAGTTCTATCACAGGCTTAAATCTAAGCGTTTGCAGCTCCTTAAACAGCTAATATTTTCTTTTCTCAAACAAGTTGTTAATGGTCTTCAGGGAGAAATTTCCTAAAGAAGCCAGGCAAGGTAGCACACGGCCATAATCCCAGCACTTGGGAAGCTGAGGCAGAAGAATTGCCAGAGCAGCCCGGACTACATAGTGAGTTAGTGTAGGCCAGCCTGAACTACACGGCAGGCCCTTTTCTTTGAAAAAAAAAAAAAAAATTCCTTCCACTGCCAATGAAAACAAATCCTACCTCCCTGACAAGGGAAAAAGGCAGCTAGAAAATACCATAGTCGGTGTAAACTGAAACAAATATGAAAAACCTATCATAAAAATTTAATATTTTTCCACAGAAAAGAAAAAAACAAAGATTATAGGAATTTCCTTTGTGACAATGTCTCTGCAAACCTCACAACCTTGAGATAATCTCTACCTTTTAGAGATACAGTACAAGAAGATGGGGTGAACACTTAGGGATGACAGAGGGAGAAAAAGGTGAAGAAAAAATGCATGGAAGCTGTATTGGTTTTTGAAAATCTGAAGCACAGAGCTAGAGTTCAGGAAGAGACATGGACTCTAAAAGATTTCATTCTTAATGTTTACCCTCTTATAAAATCAGGTTGAAAGAACAGCCTCAAAGGGAAGCTGAAGAACTGAGAACAGTCACAAACCCTTGTTTAAACTAAGTAGCCAATGAAAAGAAATCCTATCTCTCTGCAAGGGAGAAAAGCAAAAGAAAGTAAGCATTAGGGAAGAAGTAGGGGCTTTGGCATTACAAAGTCTGATTGTAGTTCCTCAGCTTCAGTTTTGAAATCTTCCACATTGACACTAATTAAGACATCACCAAAATATAAAAGATGATATGATTTATATATTGGGAAACAAAATTTCTTTGTTTACATATTCTAGTATACTATCTATTACAGGCATTACTTCTGAGAAGACACCAAGTTAAAAGGCAGTTCTGGCCTGAATAGCACACAGCTCACTGACAAATGTAGCCTGCTTTATCAAAACTGCTTAATAGCTATACAAATTGTAGGTGATAATTTATGAAAGAAATTTTAATTCGACTGACTAGTGCAGTGAATGTCAAACAAAGGACAGCAAAATATATGCTGAAATTTCCAAGCTCGAATGTATTACAGAAGAGCAGCTCTCAAAGTATAACTAAGTAAAAAGCACATGCTATAGCAATTTCATTATTTTAACAACAGAAGTATTAAGACAGACAAGAGCTTCATTTTCCCACGAAGAAGTTTGTCATGAAATCATCCTATCATTTTCAAATTTATAGTCTTCCATGTGGATAAGATTCTCCAAGGCACTTACAGTCTCAAAGTGCTACAGTCCACACAGTCAGGTTATTAATAACAAGCTGGGAGTTTCCACTTACCTAGATATATTGTTGAAGCTGAGAAACAGACGTTGGAGGCTGGGCAAATTATCCACATCTCTCTGGAAGGAAACGGAAAGCAAAAAATTAGCAGTTGAAAGAGAAAACCCTATTACGGATGCCTTCCTGCTCAGCTGTCGAAATACATTGTCATCTGTATTTTCTGCGAGCCAGCTACATCATTGATTTCTCCTGGACTCTGAAGTCTGTTCTTCCCCACTGCAGACCAAATGGGAGGGTTTCGGTGCATCCGCAGAAGGAGCTGCACCACTAGCAAGGTGGGGAGCACTGAGGAGAATGAGGGAGATGCTGCAGCCAGCCTCTTTAAGCATGCTTTTGGGAAAGACGCCAAAGTGCTACTTCAGCGTTTACTGGAGCACAAGCACAGTGTGATCAAACATTTGTCAAAAGACACCTTCAAAAGGAAGCCGTTCAGAAGCTTTGCCGTTTAAATTTATACCATTAGCTTTTCAAACAATAGTACAAATTTCAAAGTTGTTGACCGTATTATTCTCAGACCTTTGGAAATCTACCACTCAGTTACAAATGAGCCAACACATTGAGAATTCCCCCACACAACTAAAAGCAGGTCACAGCCAGGGTCACTGAAGGGCACCTGGAGGGCAATCTCCCATCTTAGCACAGACTAGAAGTCCTTAGTGTGATCAAACATTTGGTAAAAGCACACAGCTACTTGTAAATAGTTACCCTCAGCAAATATTGATATAGGCTCACATGATTTTAAAAATAATTACGAACTGATATGAGCAAAACTATCTAATTTCATTAAACAGGAAAAAAAAAACCCTGCAAAGCATGACATATAATGGGGTATCAGGATCTGAAGAGGAAGCTTAGTAATTACCTAGTTCACAGTCACATTTTTCTTTTGCAAAACAATGAAGAGCTGAGGTTGTTGGGGGCCAGATAAGAGTGGGGTGGGAGGTGGCCCAGAGGTTCACACTATCCTAGGAGCTGAGACAGGGCAGATTGACTTATCCTGAGTTCCAGTACCCTACTCTTAACATACTATACACTTCCACTTCTCATAGAAAAGAGTTTTCACGTCTAAGGGCATTATCACTGGTAATATTTCCCAGTTTTATGAGTTTGAGTAATACAAATATAAGTATATACATTTTACAAATTATTTTGATTAATATTTAAATCTAATCAAAGCTTATTTTACTATTCCACAAGTCATCTTTCTACCTCTCTCTTCTACTCCCATTTAAAAACTATCATTACTAAGACTTCAGTAAGAGATTAGGTAAGCACTTTAAAATTATAGATAACCCTAGCTTTTCCTAAAATGCTGCATTTGTTTCTTTTAAAAATCTTGTAATAAAAAGAAAGTGTAAGTGACAGAATTGTGGCAGAGTCATTTCTTAGTGGTTGTTGAGAAAGCATAGGAAAAATGAAACTGGCTTAAGATATTCTCTTACCTTCCCTGAATAACAGTTTCCAATTTTCTCTCAAGTCCTAAATTGCCCTTGAACAAAACACTGACGATCAACACCATTCATCTGATATTATCATTCACAAGGTCACTCCTGAAAAAGCTGTTCACAGATGTGAGATTTTAGTCCAGGACCCTATTTTCCAAAGGAAATGGCAGCTTCCTTCTTATCTGGTCTCTGGAAAAGTGGAGTCACAGCCAGACTGAAAGTCCTCTCTGGACTCTGGGGGTGTGCTGTAATGGGTTGCTTGCATCACTGAAAGCTCTAAAAGGTTCCCAGTCACTGGCCTAACTTGTTTCTGGGCAAAAGCATTATTGTTGATACCCACCTGAGAGAAACTGAGAGGCATTAACCTGGATCTCCTTTGAATCATGGCATCTTTTTAAAAAATTACATTTGGCTCTTTCATCTCTGGCACACCCCCTTCAGAGACTAAAGACAGCTTTTTTTTTTTTTTTTTTTTTT
>RJWM01007283.1:0-79084 GCA_004363535.1 Dasyprocta punctata | reverse complement strand
GGCTCGGCAAACGGGGGCCCCTTCTTATTCTCCTCCAGGGTCCTGAAGTCAGGACCTCAGAGGGCAGTTCATTTGCTTCCTGGTTCGAGTCTGAACTGCTCTGGTCTAGCGGGTGGGGTACCAGAAGGGGCCCTTCTCGTTCTGCTCGAGGTTCCTGAGGTCAGGACCCCGGAGGGCAGTTCATTGGCATCTTGATCTGTGCCTGAGCGGCTCGGGCACCAGAGGGGGCCCTTCTCGTTCTCTTCCAGGGTCCCGAGGTCAGGACCCCGGAGGGCAGTTCATTTGCTTCCTGATTGCAGTTTGCACCTCTCCAGTCTGTTGGAATGGGTCGTGGAAGGGGCCCTTCTCATTCTCCTCCATGGTCCTGCGGTCAGGACCCCGGAAGGCAGTTCATTGGCGTCTTGATCGGTGCCTGAGCGGCTCCGGCCCCACTGGGGGCCCTTCTAGTTCTCCTCCCGGGTCCCTAGGTCAGGACCCCAGAGGACAGTTCATTTGCTTCCTGGTCCAGTCTGCACCAATCTGATCAGGCGGGCCTGGCCCCAGAAGGGGCCCTTGTGGCTCTCCTCCTGGGCCTTGATGTCAGGACCCTGGAAGGCAGTTCATTGGCATCTTGATTGGTGCCTGACCAGTGAGCAGGTCAGACCCCACAGGGGGCCCTTCTCTTTCATGTCCAGGGTCCCGAGGTCAGGACCCCGGAGTACTGTTCATTTGCTTCCTGGTTATTGTTTGCACCTCTCTGGTCTGGTGGGCTGGGTCCCGGAACAGGCCCTTCTCGTTCTCCTCTAGGGTCCTGAGGTCAGGAACCCGGAAGGCTGTTCATTGGGATCTTGATCAGTGCCTGAGCGGCTCGGGCCCCACAGCGGGCCCTTCCAGTTCTCCTCCAGGGTCCCAAGGTCAGGATCCCGGAGGGCAGTTCATTTGCTTTCTGGTTGAGTGTGTACCACTCAGTTCTGGCGGGTCGCATCCTGGAAGGGGCCCTTCTCATTCTCCTCCAGGGTCCTGAGGTCAGGACCTGGGAAGGCAGTTCATTTGCATCTTGATCGGTGCCTGAGTGGTGAACAGCTCGTGCCCCACACGGGGCCCTTCTCGTTCTCCTCCAGGGTCCCAAGATCAGGACCCTGGGTGGCAGTTCATTTGCTTTCTGGTTCGAGTCTGCACCGCTCCGGTCCAGTGAGCCGGGTCCCGAAAGGGCCCCTTCTTGTTCTCCTCCAGGTTCCTGAGGTCAGGATCCCGGAAGGCTGTTCATTGACGTCTTGATCGGTGCCTGAGCAGTGAGCGGCTTGGGCCCCATGGGAGGGCCCTTCTCATTTTCCTCCAGGGTCCCGAGTTAAGGACCCCGGAGGGCATTTCCTTTGTTTCCTGGTTTGAGTCTGCACTGCTCCTGTCTGGCGGTCCAGGTCTACATAGAGAATAGACAAGGGAGGTAAGAGTAACTGCACGGAATATCATATGGAAGTGTTGTAAGACTGAATCTGTGGATGCTATTATAAATAGAAGCAGTTCTTTCATCAAAACATAGGGACAGAGTTGAAATAACCTGAAATAAATGATGAAAGGAGTAAATACTAGCAATGGACCTATAAATGTGAAAGCTATTCATGGAGTGGTAACATCCTACTAAAACTCTCCATATAAGGCATAAACTTTCCTCACTTCTCTAGTACCCAATCTCTAGCAACCTCTCCCTAAAAAGGAGGAAAAAGAGTGCCATATATAATTAAATGTGTGTGTGTGTGTGTGTGTGTGTGTAGGTCTCCATAGGACAATGGGGAAGTGGGGAAGCAAGGAAATAGATCTCCAAACCCCTCCAACCATCCCAAGGCAGAGCAATGGATCATAAATGAAGGAGAAAAGAAATACCAAATACAAGGTAGCAGAAATATATGAATAGTCCTTAGAAGGAATCAAGAAATAGATGAGATCAAGGAGGAAATGAACCAAAGGTTCGTTTCACACAGCAATTTCACTCAATATGCCCATGATGAATTTCAGGAAAATACATAAATACTGGAGGAGGTAACCAAAGCAGTTAAAACTTTGAATGACAGATTCAACGAAGATGAATCCTTGAAAAGATGTCAGACAGAAATACCTAAAATAAAAAATTGTATAGGACTCTTCCATTGCAGAACTGATCAATGTGAATATAGAGTGTCTGTGTCTTTTTTTTTTGGCAGATCCCACTACGTAGTTCATGCTGGCTTTGAACTCACTATGCAGCACAGGCTGGCCTTGAACTCATTGTGATCCTCCTGCTTCAGCCTCCCAAGTGTTGGCATTACAGATGCGTGCCAACATCTCTGGCCTAGAGTGTCTGATATTGAGAAAAAAATTAGTGAATCATGATAAGGAGCTCAAAGAAGCCAAAAAAGATATAAAAGTATAAGACAAGACAATACAACACCTAGTAGATGACAAGAAGAAGACCAATTTAAGACTAATTGGAGTTAGAGAAAACCTAAGAGATAGCATGGATTGAGTCAGTAACATGCTTACAGAAATTATGAAAGAAAATTTCTCAAATATAAGAAACGAGGTTTAAGAAAAGTAAGTGATGCTTATAGAACAACAAACAATTATGATGAAAGGAGGACTACACCAAGGCAAATCCTTATTAAAGTCTCAGATATCCAGTAAAAAAAGAGAACTTTTTTATTTTGAAAAAAATGAGAAAAAAAAACACACTATGATACAGAATTTCAGAACAAGATAATAGGAGATTAACAATGGTTGGGGCTGCCAGTGCATGCAGGGAGACAGAGCCAGATCTGCCCCCATTTGTCTGCTGCTGTCATCAGAAGGCTTGCTTCCTTTGGGCAGACAATGCCCACTGGGAGAATCAGACAAACACAAACACACCCCTGTGTACTTGCCACCTTTGGAGGAATCCCAGTGTGGACACCCACACTGAGAGAAGTAGTAGCCCTATTACCATGCACCCTTGGTCATCTGGGAAACCTCAGTGTAGCTGAACGGGTCTGGAGAAGCCTGCCCCATTCCCTGCTACCTCCCTGGGACCATGGGCTCAGAGAAACTCAGGTGTTTGGCCTATCTCCCCTATGCTGCAGAGAGGCAGCCAATGTGAGAAGTGCCTGGGACCCCAAACTGGCTTGTTGGGAGGAACCCAGGAGAATGTCAAGATGAAGGAGCAAAAGGCAATCTCAGACCTCCAGCCCACACAGAACAAGTCTGGGAGATACAGTCATGGAAGAAAATGGAAGTCACACACCTGAAATCTCCAAGAGGATAGCAACTGAAGTAAAGGAACAATTTCATGAGGTTGTAAAAGTAATAAGATCAGAAATAATGTCTCAGGTAAAAGAAGAAATTGCAAACATAATGAAAGAATTGCTGGGCATATCTAAAGAAGACATAGGTAAAAAATAGGAGCATAAGAAAATGATGGAAACTTTGAATGAACAGTATAGGAAGGATTTACAATGCATGAAACAGATTCAAAGAGATATCCAGGAAATTAAAAAGTCAATTGAAAGCTAGCAAAACCACTTGACTTTCGGATCTTGAAGACAGGGTGGCAGCTAGCAATTGTGAAAGGAAAGATCTGTTAAAAATAACAAGGAACCAGGATAAAACAATTCAACAGTTGGAAGACAATGCAAAGAAAAATAATTTAATAGTGATAGGTATCAGCAAAAAGCAGGGTTCAGCACAAATGAAATAAACAGAAGTAATAGCAGAAAACTTCCCAAACATGGGAAAAAGACCTGGCATACAGATAAGGAAGGCATATAGAACCCCAATTAGCCATAGCCAAAATAAATCTACACCCAAACACATAATAATCAATATCCTAGAAATTCAGCACAAGAACAGGTTATTAAATCTGTTAGAGAAAAGAAACAGATCACCTATAAAGGAAAACCAGTCAGAATCACAGAACAGTTTGGAGAGGTGTTTCAAATCCTGAAACAAAACAATTTCTAACCGAGGTTGATGTATCCTGAAAAACTATATTTCAAAATTGATAGAAAAAAACATACTTCCATGGTAAAGAACAACTGAGGGAATTCATGACCACTAAACCAATCCTGCAAAGAGTGCTGAAAGATACTATATAGAGAGATAAAGATGACCATGTTTCCAGGAACAGCAGCAGAGGAGGATCATTGAATGGGGAAGGCAATTGAACAAAGGGGAAAAGTGCAGGGTCAACAGCAGGAGGATAGCATAACAGAGATGAACCAATGCATGCCAGCTATAACCAATAATGTAGATGGCCTTGATTCACCAATAAAAAGAAACAGAGAGTGGATCAAGAAACAAGTTTTAGGAGTGGCACATGACTGGCGTGGACTCCAGGAAGACAAAGATGTGCCTCCCGAGAACATGCCATGTTGGGTAAGGGGGGTTTGATCCAGGCAGCAACTAGCCTGCCTTCCTAGTCAGTGGTGCATGACAGGAATGGACTCCAGGAAGAGAAAGATGTGCCTCCTGAGAAACTGCCATGTGGGCAGGGAAGCTCCAACCAGAAGATAACTAGCCTGCCCTCCTTGTGAGTGGCATGCGGCTGGCACAGACTCCAGAATGAGAAAGATGTGCCTCCAGAAGACACACCATGTTGGGCAGGGAGGCTCCAACCCGAAGAAAACTAGCCTGCCTTCCTGGTGAGTGGCGCTTGACAGGAGTGAACTCCAGGAAGAAAAAGAGGTGCCTCCTGAGAAACTGCCATGTTGGGCAGGGAGGCTCCAACCAGAAGACAACTAGACTGCCTTCCTGGTGAGTGGTGCACTAATGATATGGACTCCAGGAAGACAAAGATATGCCTCCTGAGAACCCGCCATGATGGGTCAGGGAGGTACAAACTAGAAGACAACAATTCTGCCTTCCTGGTGAGGAGCGTGTGACTGGCATGGACTCTAGGAAGAGAAAGATGTGCTTCCTTAGAACCCGCCATGTTGGGCAGGGAGGCTCCAACCAGAAGACAACTAGCCTGCTTTCCTGGTGAGTGGCACAGGAGTGGTGTGAAGTCCAGGAAGAGAAAGATGTGCCTGTTGAGAACTTGCCATGTTGGGTCAGGGAGTTTAGAGAAAGAAGACAACCAGCCTACCTTCCTGGTGAGAGGTGAGCAACTGTCATGGACTCCAGGAAGAGAAAGATATACCTCCTGAGAATCCACCATCTTGGGCAGGCAGGGTCCAACCAGAAGACAACTAGCTTGCCTACCAGGTGAGTGGTGCCCGATTGGTGCCTACTCCAGGAAGAGCAAGATGTGCCACCTGAGAATCCATCATATTGTGCAGGGAGGCTTGAACCAGAAGACAAGTAGCCTGCCATCCTGTTGAGTGGTGCCTGACCAACTCAGACTGCAGGAAGAAAAAGATGTGTCTCCTGAGAACTCGCCATGTTGAGCAGCAAGACTCCAACCAGAAGGCAACTAGCCTGCTTTCCTGGAGAGTGGCGCATGATGAGCGCAGACTCCAGGAAGAGAAAGATGTGCCTTCTCAGAACCCGCCATGTTGGGTCAGGGAGGCTCCAACTAGAAGACAACTAGCCTACCTTCCTGATGAGTGGTGCAGGATTGGCCCACAGTCCAGGAAGAGAAAGATGTCCCTGCTGAGAACTCTCCATGTTGGGTCAAGGAGTTTCGAAGCAGAAGGCAACCAGCCTACCTTTCTGGCACACAACCTGCATGGACTCCAGGAAGAGAAAGATGTGCCTCCTGAGAACCTGTCATGTTGGGCGGGGAGACTCCAACCAGAAGACCACTAGCCTGCCTTCCTGGTGAGTGGCAGGCAACCAGTGCACACTCCAGGAAGAGAAAGATATGCCTCCTGAGAGCACGCCATGTTGGGCAGAGAGGCTCTAAACAGAAGACAACTAGCCTGCCTTCCTAGAGAGTGGCCCACGAATGGCATGGATTCCAGGAAGACAAAGATGTGCCCCCAAGAAGCCACCATGTTGGGTCAGGGAGGTTCGAACCAGAAGACCACTAGCCTGCTTTCCTGGTGAGTGGTGTGTGACTGGCACGGACTCCAGGAAGAGAAGGAAGTGCCTGGTAAGAACCCGCCATGTTGGGCAGGGATGCTTAAACCAGAACACAACTAGCCTGCCTTCCTGGTGAGTGGTGAGCCAGCGACCTGGATTCCAGGAAGAGAAAGATGTGACTCCTGAGAACACGGCATGTTGGGCAGGGAGGCTCCAACCAGAACACAACTAGCCTGCCTTCCTGGTGAGTGGTGCTCAACTGGCTCAGACTCCCAGAAGAGAAAAATGTGTCTCCTGAGAACCTGCCATGTTGGGAAGGGAGGCTCCAACCAGAAGGCAAGTAGCCTGCCTTTTTGGTGAGTGGTGCGAGAGAGGCTCGGACTCCAGGAAGAGAAAGATGTGCCTCCTGAGAATGCACAATGTTGGACAGGAAGTCTCCAACCACAAGACAACTATCCTGCCTTCCTGGTGAGTGGCACGTGACCAGTGCGGACTCCAAGAAGACAAAGATGTGCCCTCCAAGAACCCGCCACATTGGTTCAGGGAGGTTTGAAGCAGAAGACATCTTGCCTGCCTTCATGGTGAGTGATGCGCAACAAGTTTGTACTTCAGGAAGAGAAAGATATGACTCGCGAGAACCTGCCATGTTGGGCATCGAGACTCCAACCAGAAGACAACTAGCCTGCTTTCCTGATGAGTGGCGCATGATGAGTGCAGATTCCAGGAAGAGAAAGGTGTGCCTCCTCAGAACCCACCATGTTGTGCAAGGAGGTTCCAACCAGAAGACAACTAGCCTGCCTTTCTGGTGAGTGGTGTATGACTGTTGAAGACTCCAGGAAGACAAAGGTGTGCCCCCTGAGAATGGGACATGTTAGGTCAGGGAGGCTCCAACCAGAAGACAACTAGCCTGCCTTCCTTGTGAGTGGTGCAGGACTGGTGCGGACTACAGGAAGAGAAAGCTGTGCCTGCTGAGAACTTGCCATGTTGGGTCAGGGAGTTTAGAAGCAGAAGACAACCAGCCTACCTTCCTGGTGAGTGGCACGTGACTGGCATGAACTCCAGGAAGAGAAAGATGTGCTTCCTGAGAAACTGCTGTGTTGGACAGAGAGGCTCAAACCAGAACACAACTAGCCTGCCTTTCTGGTGAGTGGCATGTGGCTGGCACAGACTCCAGGAAGAAAAAGATGTGCCTCTTGAGAACCTGACATGTTGGGCAGGGAGGCTCCAACCAGAAAACAACTAGCCTACCTTCCTGGAGAGTGGCCCACAACTGATGTGGAACCCAGGAAGACAAAGACGTGCCCCTGAGAAGTCACCATGTTGGGTCAGGGAGGTTTGAACCAGATGACCACTAGTGTGCTTTCCTGGTGAGTGGTGCATGACTGGCACAGACTCCAGGAGGAGAAAGATGTGCCTTCTGAGAACCCACCATGTTGGGTAGGGAGGCTCCAACCAGAATACAACTAGCCTGCCTTCCTGGTGAGTGGCCAGCGAGCAGCATAGATTCCAGGAAGAGAAAGATGTGCTCCTGAGAACCTGCCATGTTGGGCAGGGAGGCTCAAACCAGAAGACAACTGGCCTGCCTTCCTGGTGAATGGCCCAAGAGCAGCACGGACTCCAGGAAGAGAATGATGTACCTCCAGAGATTCCGCCATGTTGGGCATGGAGGCTCCAACCAGAAGACAACTAGCCTGCCTTTCTGGTGAGTGGTGCATGACTGGTGTGGACTCCAGGAAGAGAAAGATGTGCCTCCTGAGAACCCACCAAGTTGGGCAGGGAGGCTCCAACCAGAAGACAACTAGTCTGTCTTAATTACTTTTCACTCATCGCTGGGACAAAATTCCCGAAGCCCAAAATTAGGGAAGGAAAGGTTTTTTTCTTACAGTTTCATGGGAGTCTCAGTCCATACTTAGTTGGCTCCAAGGCAGCACGATGTGGTGGGGCCACCATTCATGGTGGCTGCCAAAACAGCAAGGTGTGCTAGTGGGAGAAAGATGGTGGAATTGAGCAATAGGAAGACCCGCCTCCTTTACATAGTATGTTGTCTCCACCCCGGGCGGGTGCACCACTCACATCATCAATCCCAGTGCTAGACAACAAACCAATTACAAGCACCAGACTCAGCCCCATCAAAAGTATATGCAGTCTTGGGGGTACATAGTATCACCCAATACTCCTGCCTTCATGGTGAGTGACCCCTGACCAGTGCAGATTCCAGGAAGAGAAAGATGTGCCTCCTGAGAAGCCACCATGTTGGGCAGGGAGGCTCCAAACAGAAGACCTCTACCCTGCCTTGCTGGTGAGTGGCATGTGAATGGTGCAGACTACAGGATGAGAAAGGTGTGCCTCCAGAAGTCTTACCTTGTTGGGTAGGGAGGCTCCAATTAAAAGACATCTAGTCTACCTTCCTGGTGAGTGGCATGTGACCAGTGCAGAGTCTAGGAAGAGAAAGATGTGCCTGCTGAGAACTCGCCATGCTGGGTCAGGGAGTTTTGAACCAAAAGACAAGCAGCCTCCCTTCCTGGTGAGGTGTGCATGACCAGCACGGCCTCCAGGAAGAGAAAGATGTGCCTCCAGTAGACATGCCATGTTGGGTAGGGAGGCTCTAACCAGAAGACAACTAACCAGCCTTACTGGTGAGTGGTGTGAGAGTGGTACCTAGTCCAGGAAGAGAAAGATAGGCCTCCTGAGAAACCATCATGTTGGGTCAGCGAGTTTCGAACCAGAAGACAACCAGCCTGCCTTCCTGGTGAGTGGTGTGTGACTGGCACGGACTCCAGGAAGAGAAAGATATGCCCCCTGAGATCACACCACATTGGGTCAGGGAGGTTTGAACCAGAAAACAACTAGCCTGCCTTCCTGGTGAGTGGCATGAGTGTGGCGTGAACTCCAGGAAGAGAAAGAACCCGCAATGTTGGGCAGGGAGGCTCAAACCAGCAGCCAACTAACTTGCCTGGTGAGTGGCATGCAACCAGTGCAGACTCCAGGAAGACAAAGATGTGCCCCAGAGAACCCGCCATGTTGGATCAGGGAGGCTTGAACCAGAAGACAACTAGCCTGCCTTCCTGGTGTGTGGCAGGCGACTGGCGCAGACTCCAGGAGGAGAAATATATTACTTCTGCAAATCCGCCACGTTGGGTCAGGGAGGCTCCAAGGAGAAGACAACTAGCCTACCTTCCTGGTGAGTGATGTGTGACAGGCACGGACCCCAGGAAGAGAAAGATGTGCCTCCTGAGAACCGGCCATGTTGGGTCAGCGAGTTTCACACCAGAAGACAACCAGTCTACCTTCCTGGTGAGTGGCGTGTGACTGGCACAGACTCCATGAAGAGAAAGATGTGCCTCCTGATAACCTGCCATGTTGGGCAGAGTGGCTCCAGCCAGAACACAGCTAGCCTGCCATCCTGGTGAGTGACTCGAGACTGGCCCAGGCTCTAAGAAGACAAAGATGTTCCCCTGAGATGCTGCTACATTGGGTCAAGGAGGTTTGCATTGGAAGACAGCTAGTCTGCCTTCCTGGTGAGTGGCACCTGACCAGCAAGGACTCCCAGAAGAGAAAGATGTGCCTGCTGAGAACCTACCATGTTGGGCAGGGAGGCTCCAGCCAGAACACAACTAGCCTGCCTTCCTGGTGAGTGGCCAGCGAGTGGCATGGATTCCAGGAAGAGAAAGATATGCCTCCTGATAACCTGCCATGTTGGGTAAGGAGGCTCGAACCAGAAGACAACTAGCCTACCTTGATGGTGAGTGGCACGCAATTGGCATGTACGCCAGGAAGATGCACCACCTGAGAATCCACCATGTTGGGCAGGGAGGCTCCAACCAGAAGACAACTAGCCTGCCTTCCTGCTGAGTGGTGCGCCAGTGGCATGGACTCCAGGAAGAGAAAGATAAGTCTCATGAGGACACGCCACTTCGGGTCAGAGAGATTTGAACCAGAAGACAACTAGCCTGCTTTGATGGTGAGTGGCTCCCGACTGGTGCAGACTCCAGGTAGAGAAAGATGTGCCTCCTGACATCCCGCCATTTTGGGCAGGGAGGCTCTAACCAGAATACAACTAGCCTGCCTTCCTGTTGAGTGGCGCAACTGTTCCGGACTCCAGGAAGAGAAAGATGTACCTCCCGAGAACCTGCCATGTTGGGTCAGGGAATTTCAAAGCAGAAGACAGCTAGCCTGACCTCCTCATGAGTGCTGCGAGACTGGCACGTACTCCAGGAAGAAAAAAGTATGCTTCTAGAGAACCCGCTATGTTGGGCAGGGAGGATCCAACCTGAAGACAACTAGCCTGCCTTCCTGGGGAGTGGCTCTCGACCGGCGCCAACTCCAGGAAGAGAAAGATATGCCTCCTGAGAACTCGCCATGTTGGGTCAGCATGGTTTGAAACAGAAGACAACTAGCCTGCCTTCCTGGTGAGTGGTGCATAACCGGCACAGACTCCAGGAAGAGAAAGATGTGCCTCCTGAGAACCCAACATATTGGGCAGGGAGGCTACAACCAAAAGACAACTATCCTGCCTTCCTGGTGAGTGGTGTTCATCCAGTGTGGACTGCAGGAAGATAAAGATATGTGCCTTCTGTATGCCGATGGGCACACTAGCCAAAAATCAAGGACATCTCCCAACCCCCATAAGCAACCTGCTGGTTTGGAGGACCAGCTATGTTTATAGCAACTAAGCCACAGGAAGCAACTAAATGCTTGTATTATTTGGTTGATTTTTGCAGGCCTGGGCCAGGAAGCCTGAGCATCTCTTGGGAAGATGACAGTATGCAATGTGGCAAATATGGAGGATTTCCTTTTATCTTGTCGCTGAGGCCCGATATCGTTCTCACTGTTTTTCTTTATTCTAATTTTTTGCTTTCTTTGATAGTCTGTTTTTTTGTTTTATTCTGTTTTGTTTTTGTTTGATTTTACTATACCTGAGGAAATGATCAACTATTGTGAAGATAGCAAGATATGCTATAGTAGGTATTGTTTTCCTAGTATCTTGCTTTGAGTTTTTAAAATTTTTTTAATTTTTAAAATTTATTTAAGAGAAAAAAGACACATATAACAAAGACAAAAAGCAAAAGAGACAAACAAACGACTAGAGTAAATGCACAATAGTAACATTATAGGTTTACAAAACAGGATAGAACCTTGACAATGGTTGCAATATTGTGTACCGTTATCTTCAAAATGGTTGTTTACATTACATGTAAAATTGATCTAATCATATGAGTATTAATTATTCTTTATCAATAATGAATACATTCAGCAGTGTGTTCGTTTTAGTTATCTTCATATACATATATACAGATTCATATCTTTTCCTTTTCCCTTCCCAATTACTTTTGCTCTTCGAGCTGTTTTTTACCCTTACATAGTATTTATTATAGATTTTGGATCATATATACTTTTTCCATTTCTTACACTAGGGAGACAACATGGTATTTACACATGTGGGTTTGATTTATCTCACTTATGAGTATGGTCTCAAGTCATGACCATTTACTTATAAAAGTCTCAATGTGATCTTTCTTAAGAGCTGAGTAGTACTCCATTGCATAAAAATACCACATCTTTTTTATCCATTCTTTGATTGATGGGCACTTGGGTTGTTTCCAAGATCTGGCTATTGCAAATTGGGTTGCTATAAACATGGGTGCACAGATATCACTGTGGTATGATGTTTTCAATTCTTCTGGGAAAATGCCCAGAAGTGGGATAGCTGGGTTGAATGGGATCTCTAATCCTAGCTTCTTGAGGAATGTCCACACTGACTTCCACAGTGGTTGAAGCAGTCTACACTCCCACCAACAGTGGAGAAGAGTTCCTTTTTCCCCACAGCCCCTCCAGCATTTGTTGTTGCTTGATTTTTTAATCTTGGCCATTCTTTCTGGAGTGAGATGGAATCTCAGTGTTGTTTTAATTTGCATTTCCCAAATGACCATTGATGCTGAACATCTTTTCATATATTTATTTGCCATTTGTATTTCTTTCTCTGAGAAGTGTGTATTCATCTCAGATGCCCATTTTTGGATTGGGTCCTTGAATTTTAGGGGCCTGATTTCTTTTAGTTCTTTATATGTTTTAGATAGAAGTCCTTTGTCTGATGGACAATTGGCTAAGATATTTTCCCAATTCGTGGGTTTTCTTTTCACTCTGTTGGAGATTTTCTTTGACATGCAAAAACTTTTTAGTAAGATGAGATCCCAGTTTTTGATTCTGGAAAGTGTTTCCCATGCAATCTGATTTTTGTTCATGAACTCTGCCTACTCCATGTCATCAAGATTTTTACCTACTCTGTCTTCTAGTAAGTTTAGTGTCTCTGTTTTAATATTCAAATCTTTGATGCATTTTGACTTTATTTTAGTGCATGGTGATAGACATGGATCTAGTTTTAGTTTATGGCATACAGAAAGCCAATTTTTCCAGCACCATTTGTTAAAGAGGGTATCTTTCTTCCAATGTACCTGTTTGGCCCCTTTGTCAAAGATGAGGTGGCTACGTGTGTTTGTAGCTGTGGCTGTATCTTCTAATCTATTCCACTGATCTTCAGGTCTGTTTTGATTCCAGTACCATGCTGATTTTATCACAGTAGCTTTGTAGTATAGTTACAAGTCGGGAATTGTGATGCCTCCTACCTTTCCTTTGTTGCCCAGAATTGCCTTTTCTATTCTAGGTCTTTTCTGGTTCCAGATGAATTTGAGGAATGCTTTCTCTAGCTCTGTGAGGTAGGCAAGTGGTATTTTGATTGGGATTGCATTAAATCTGTATAATACTTTTGGGAGAATGGCCATTTTCACGATGTTCGTTCTTCCTATCCATGAACAGGGAATATCTTTCCATTTTCTGAGATCTTCTTCGATTTCATTCTTTAGAGTAATATAATTTTCACTGTATGGATCTTTTACTTCCTTTGTTAGATTAATTCCTAAGTATTTCATTATTTGGATGTTAGAGTGAAGAGTGTGGTTTCCCGTATTTCTCTGTCAGTGAAGTTGTTGTTTGTGTACAGGAATGCTATTGATTTTTGAGTGTTCACCGTGTATCCAGCTACATTACTGAATTTGGTTATTACTTAAGGAAGTCTTCTAATGAATCTTTGGGGGTCTTCTATGTAGAGTATCATATCTTCTGTAAATAATGATAATTTCACTTCTTCCTTTCCTATCCTTATTCCCTTTATTTCTTTCTTTTGTCTAACTGCTCTGGCTAATATTTCCAGAACTATATTGAATAGGAGTGCTGATAATGGACATCCTTGTCTTGTTCCTAATTTTAGATTGAAAGTTTTCAGTTTTTATCCATTCAGTAAGATGTTTGCTTTTGGTTTATGATATATGGCTTTTATCAGGTTGAGGTAGAGACCATCTCTTCCGATTTTCTGTAGGGTTTTTATCATGAATGGGTGTTGGATTTTGTCGAAAGCTTTTTCTGCATCTATTGAGATGATCATGTGGTTCTTGTCCTTGACCCTGTTGATATGGTGTATTACATTTATTTATTTGCGTATGTTGAACCATCCCTGCATTCCTGGGATGAATCCCACTTGATCATGGTGCATAATCTTTCTGATAACTTGCTGTATTCTATTTGCCAATATTTTATTGAAGATTTTTGTATCCCTGTTCATGAGGGAGATTGGCCTGTAGTTCTCTTTTTGGTTGGGTCTTTTTCTGGTTTTGGTATTAGGGTAATACTTGTTTCCAGGAATGAGTTAGGGAGACTTATTTCCCTTTCAATTTCATTGAAGAGTTTGAAGAGTGTTGGCATTAAGTCTTTCCTAAATTTCTTGTAGAATTCAGCAGTGAAATCATCAGGGCGTCCTAATTACATTTTCAATTTCATTAGCTGACATTGGGTTATTCAGCAGCTTTACATCTTCTTGATTCAGCTTTGGCAATTCATAGGTTTCTAGGAATCTGTCCATTTCTTCTGTGTTATCGAATCTATGTGAGTATAGGTTTTCGAAGTAGGTGTTGACGATCTTCTGTATTCCCACAGCGTCTATAGTGATTTTACCCTTTTCATTTCTTATTGCGTGAATCTGAATTTTATGTTTCCTCTTTTTGATAATGTTGGCTAGGTGTTTATCAATTTTATTTACTATTTCAAAGAACCAACTCTTCATTTCATTAATTCTTTTTATTGTTTTCTTAGTTTCAATTGCATTAATTTCTGCTCTAATCTTAATAATTTCCTCCCTTCTTTGGGCTTTGGACTTGCTCTTTTTCTGGAAGTTTGAGGTGCAGCATTAGGTTGTTTATGTGTGTTCTTTTCATTTTTCTGATGTGAGAGTTCAGTGCTATAAATTTCCCTCTGAGGACTGCTTTCATTGTATCCCACATGTTCCGGTAATTTGTATTTGCATTTTCATTCAATTGTAGATATTGTTTAATTTCTTCTTTAACTTCTTCTGTGACCCATTGGTTATTTGGGAGAGTATTATTTAATTTCCATGTGTTTATGTGGTTATTGTATATTTTTTTGTCATTCCTTTCCAATTTTTCTGCACTATGGTTAGATAATATGCATGGAATTATTTCAGTTCCTTTACATTTACTTAAGCATGTTTTGTGGTCCAGTATATGATCTATTTTAGAGAATGACCCATGTGCAGCTGAGAAGAGTGTGCATTCTGATGTTGATGGGTGGAATACTCGGTACGCATCTACTAGGTCCATTTGTTCACAAGTTTGATTCAGTTCTGCTATTTCTTCGGTGATTTTTTGTTTGGTTGATCTGTCTCTCTGTGACAATGGGGTGTTAAGGTCCCCTGTTATAACTGTATTATTGTTTATTTGTTTTTTCATGTCTATTAAGAATTGTCTTACATAGTTGGGTGCTCCCATATTTGGTGCATATATATTTATGATTGTAATCTCTTCCTCTTGAAGTCTTCCCCTAACAAGTATGTAGTGACCTCTTTTATCTCTTTTGATCATTTTTGGTTTGAAGTTCATATTGTCTGCAGACATAATAGCTACCCCTGCTTTTTTCTGGGTTCCTGTTGCATGGAGTATTGTTTTTCATCCTGTGATTTTTAGTCTGTGAATTTCCTTTTGAGTGAAATGTGTTTCTTGTACACAGCATATTGTTGGGTTTTGTTTCTTAACTCACTCTGCCAGTCTGTTTCTTTTTATTGGTGAGTTGAAACCATTTACATTGATTGATATAACTGATATGTACTGGCTCATCCCTGTCATGATATCTTTCTGTTGTTGGTTTTCTACATTTTCTGTTTAATTATTTGCCCTGCTTAGCAGTTTCCTTTTGTTGTTGTTCTTAAGATTGTAGGTATCTTCATCTCTTTCTAGAGTGTCTTTCAGTACTCTTTGTAGTGTTGGTTTGGTGGCCATAAATTTCTTCAGTTGTTCTTTGTTATGAAAGTATCTTATTTCTCCATTAATTTTTAAGGATAGTTTTGCAAGGTACATCAATCTGGGTTGAAAGTTGTTTTCTTTCAGGATTTGAAATACTTCACTCCAAGCTCTTTTTAACTTAAAATTTGTGTTGAGGAGTCTGCCGTGACTCTGATAGGCTTTCCTTCATAGGTGATCTGTTTCTTTTCTCTGACAGCTTTTAGTATTTTGTTCTTGTGCTGTATTTCTGATACCCTTATTATTATATGTCTGGGTGAGGATTTATTTTGGTTATGGTTAATTGGGTTTCTCTATGCCTCAGTTACCTGTATTTCAATTTCTCTTCCCAGGTATGGAAAGTTTTCTGCTATTATTTCTGTGAACAGTCTTTGCAGGTCATTAGTATTGACCCCTGCTGTTTCATTTATGCCTATTAATCTTATGTTATTTTTCTTGGCATCGTCTTGAAGCTGTTGAATTGTTGTTGCTTGGTTACTTACTATTTTTAGGAGATCTTTTCTTTCATGGCCATGGTCTCCCATGCTGTCTTCAAGATCTGAGATTCTATCTTCCACTTCATTTGAGCGGTTTTTCAAACTTTCCATGGAATTTTTCATTTCCTGCATTTCCCTTTGCATCTGTTTCATGCATTCTGTTTGTGTCTTATATTGTGCATTCAAAGTTTCCATCATTTTCTTAAGTTCTTCTATTTTTTTTATCTTGCTCTTCTTTAGATACACACAACATTTCTTTAATAATGATTCTCATTTCATTTTTTAGCTGAGAGAATATTTCTGATTTGAGTTTCTCTATAGCTTCATCGAGCTGTTTCTTTACTGCATTTTCTATCATTTCTGAAAGTTCAGTTGTGTGACTCCCACTGTCTTCCATTTCAGTGTCCCTTGGTTTTTTTCTCAGTGGGCTGGGGGACTGAGACTGCCTCTTGGTCTTTTGTTTTGTCATTTTCTTCTAGAACCTGTGTGACTCTGTGTCCTGAGAGGCTGACTGGGCATTCCCCTCGTAGGTCGTGCTGATTTGCAGGACCTGGTAGAACTGGATCTTGTGCACAGCTAGTGAGGGTGACCTCCTGGAGCGTGCTGGTGGAGCTTCTGCCTTACTGGGTGGGGGCCAAGGCCTCGTGGTCCCAGGCAGCTAGGCAGAGCATACCCTGGTGTGTGGTGCCACCTGAGTCTGGCTGCAAGAAGTTCAGCATCTCTGGTGTGCCAGGCAAGCCTGGGCAAGTTCTAGACCTACAGTACAGGGGCCTTGCTCCTGACTATGCATGGTCACAGCCTGTAGATCCCACCACGCAGGCTGCTGCACTGAAGAATGGAGCTCGCATGTGCCCTGCACTCTGATGGGGAGAGCCCAGGCTCTCCATGGCCCTGTAGCTATGCTGGTCAGTCCCTGATGAGCAGCTCTGGGGTCCTGGGCTGGGCTGCACTGAGTACCTCTGTGTCCTGCAAGGCTGGCTGGGTGTTCCCCTGCTGGGTTGTGCTGAGTTGCGGGATCAGGTCAGTATCTTGCTTTGAAGTTCTGTACCAGTTCTACTGTTTTGTTTTTATTGGCTTTGTTCTGTTATGTTTTGTTGGATTTTACTGTCTTTAAAATAAAATTTTAAAAAATTAAAAATAAAATTAAAAAAATAAAAAGGAAACAAGATTCAGCCAGGGATTAACTCAGTGGTGTTAGCACCTACCTGCTAGGCACAAGGTTGTGAGTTTGATCCCTGGTACAAAAAAAACAAAAACAAAAACAAAAACAAAAACAAAAACAAAAAAAACAACGGAAAGAAAGAAAGAAAAAAAGAGAAAAGAAATAAGATTCATCCATATATTGTATACTAGAAATGCATTTAACTCAGAAGGTAACTCACAGACCAAAAAATCAGAGAGAAAAGTATTGCTCCATGTGACAGGAGACTAGAAACAAGCAAGGGTAACTTGCCCATCAACTGCAGAATAGGTAAGAAAGATATGGTATTTTTGTACAATGGTAAGCTACCCACTTGTAAAGTGGAATGGGCTTGAGGCTCTTGTAGGTAAATGGATGCAACTGGAGATCATGCTCATTGGTGAAATGGTTTGGACTCTACAGATGAATACTGAGTTGTCTCCCTGGCATAAAAAACTGAAGGAGTTAGTGGGATCCGAAAGGCACAATAGATATTGTGAAAGTGATAGGGGAGGTGATGCCTGAAAAGGGAAGGTGGTAACCACAATCTCCTATTATCTTTCTTTGAATTCTTGTATTTGTTTCATAATTTTGTTAGGTTTGCTTTTATTATGTCTTGTTTTGTTGTATTTTACTGTGTCTGATGGTACGGGCAGCTATTTTGAAGATAACAGGATGTATTATGGTAACCATTGTTGATTTTCTGTTGTTTTGTTTTGAAGTTCTGTGATGCATTCACTCTTTTGTTTTTGTTGGTTTTGTTCTGTTTCGTTTGATTTTATTGTTCATGATGGTATGGATAGCAATTTTTTAAAAATGAGACATTACAGTGGCCATTGTTGATTTCTTGTCATCTTGTTTTGAAGTCCTATAATGTTTAATTGTTTTGTCTTGATTGGTTTTATTCTGTTTTGTTTCATTTGATTTTGTTGTGTGTGCTAGTATAGACAGCGATTTAGAAGAAAACAAGAGACATTATAGTGGTCATTGTTCATTTCCTATTTTCTTTTCAAATCCTGTAATGCTTTCATTCTTTTGTTTTGATTGGTTTTAGTCTATTTGTATTGTTTGATTTTATTATAAGTGAAAGTATGGACAGCTGTTTTGAGGAAAACAAGACATTATGGTAGCCATTGTTGATTTCCTATTGTCCAGTTTTGAAGTCGTATAGTGCTTTCATTTTTTTGTTCCAGTCGATTTTGTTCTATTTGGTTTTGTCTGATTTTATAATGAGTGAAGATATGGTGAGCTATTCTGAAGAAAAAAACAGACATTATGGTTGCCATTGTTGATTTCCTGTAATCTTGTCTTGAAGTCTTGTAATGCTTCATTCTTTTGCTTTGATTTTTTTGTTCTGTTTTGTTTTGTTTTGTTTGATTTTATTGTGTGTGATGGTATGGACAGCTATTTTGGGGAAAATGAGAGACATTATGGTAGCCATTGCTGATTGCCTCTTGTCTTGTTTTGAAGTTCTGTATTGCTTGCATTGTTCTTTTCTGATTTGCTTTATTCTGTTTTGTTTTGTTTTATTCTCTTTAAAATAAAAAATTTTAAAAATGGTTAATATATTGCATATTGTTATCTTCAAAATAGTTGCTAAGATTATAAGATACAGACATGAGAAATTGATCAAACAATGTAAGCACAAACCGTACTTTTCAATGAACTAACAGAGATTTGTGGCATAGTTATTGTATCATATATATGTATATTCTTATCTCTTTTCTTTTCTCCTTCCTCCCATTCCAGTTGTTCTTTCCTTTTGAGCAGTTTCTTCCCCTTTCACTTTCACAATATCTATTATACATTTTGGATCTTATTTACTTTACAAAAAGAGAATTTTAAGGGAGCCAGAGAATACCAAATAATCAGATATAAAGGTAAACCAATTAGAATCACAATGTTCACTCTTTTGTTCTGATTGGTTTGGTTCTATTTTGTTTTGTTTGATTTTATAATGTGTGAAGATATGGACAGCTATTTTGAAGAAAATGAGACATTATGGTAGCCATTGTTGATTTCCTATTGTCCAGTTCTCAGCACAAAGCCTGAAGGCCAGAAGAGCTTGGAATGAAGTATCAGAAGCCCTAAGAGTAATTAACTTCCAACTGAGATTAACTTACCCAGCAAAGCTATCCTTGAAAATAGATGGAGAAACAAGGTATTTCCATGAAAAAGACTAGCTCAGAAGATAAATGAATGCTAGGCCAGCTCTAGCAAAAGCAGTTAAATTATTCTCAACAGAAACAATGAATTGGACACACCTAAAAACACACCAGGAAACTTGTAAGATCAGTGGTTAAACATCAGAAAAAAAATCAGGAAAAAACCCCAAAGAATACAGCAACAGATTAAAAAAAATCGTAATAAAGAACCAACACATCTCAGTAATATTTCTTCATGTTAATGGCCTCAACTCTCCAATTAAAAGACACAAACCAGATTACAAAACAGAATCTCATAATCTGTTGCATTTAGTCAATTCATCTGATCAAAAGAAATATTCAGAGACTAAAAATTAAAGGATGGAAAACATTTCATGTACCAGGACTCTGAAAGCAAGCAAAAGTGATAATTCTAATATCAGACATTGTAAATATCAAATGAAAACTGATTAGAAGAGATAAAGAAGGTCACCACATACTAGCTAATGGAGCAATCCATCAAGAAGAGATAACATTGATAAACATATATGCACCAGATATAGGGGCACCTGTCTTCATAAAACAAATCTGCTAAAATTAAAAGATTGAATAAACATTAACAGAATCACTGCAGGGGATTTTAACATTCCACTTTCACAAAGAGATAAACAAACTAAGCAAAAAAACAATAAATAAATTTCATAACTGAACCACATCCTTGAATATATGGATTTAATGGATATATACAGAGTATCCCAACTCTCTACAACAGAGTGTACATTCATTACAACAGCACATGGTACCTTTACTAAAATAGATCACATACAAGCCCAGAAAACCAGTTTAAGTAAATGCAAAAGTTTAGAAATTACACTATGCATACTATGAAACCACTGTGCAATGAAAATAGAAATTAAGGACAGAAGAAATTTTGGAAAAGCAAAAAGTTCCTGGAAATTTAATAACATACTCCTAAACAACTGTTGGGTCACAAAAGAAATCAAAGAAGAAATTTTAAAACTTCTGGAAGTTAATGAAATGATGGTACAACTTGTCAAAACTTCTGGGACACTATGAAAGAGGTTTTAGAGGAAAATCCATCATAATCAATGCTCACATTAAGAAAATCTTATGAAAAGTTTTAAGATACTTGAGAAATAACAATAATCCAGGCCTAAACCAAAATTAAGGAGGGAAATTGTAAAGATGAGAGCAGAAATCAATGAAATTGAGATTAAAAACCCTAGTAAAATAATCAGTGCATCAGAGCTGTTTCTAAGAATAATTAAAATATAAAAGGCCCCAGCCAGACTTACCAAAAGAAAGTGAGAAGACACATCAATGCAATTAGAAATGCGAACGATACTCTGGAAATTTAGAAGGTAGCAACTGCTTCAACAACTATATTCTGACAAAGTAGCAAAGTTTTGAGAATTGGACAGATTCCTAGACACATGTAAAATACCAAAATTAACCCAACGAGACACAAATATGCTTAACAATCCAATAACCAGCAGTGAAGTGGACACAATAATAAAGAATCTACCAACTAAAAAGCCTGAGGGATCCAAGGTTGAATTCTACAAAACCTTTAAGGATGTAGTACCAATACTCCTCAAGCTCTTCAAAGGAATTGAAAGGATGGAGTGCTCATATTCTGTGAGTTGTGCCAGTAAAAAAAACTAGTCAGGCACCAAAGTATTAAAAATACTCAATTTAAAAACCAGTGCACCCAACTACCCTAGTCAGTGTGGCAGTAATACCAACTGACTGCAAAAATCCTTGGTCCTTAAAAATCCATTTGGTATACCTTTTGCCATTGCTAGTCCTCGACACATTATATGTGCTTTGTTCACTGTAACCACCTCAAGCACATCGTGGCCTTTTACATCAGCTGGGTTCAAGTCCAACTCGTAGCTAAGCTGTTAAGCATAAGCTTCAGGTTTTCAGGCCAACTTTTGGATCCAACATGGTTTCACTCCATGGTGTCAGAAACTGTGTCCCATCCCATTCCTTCTTGCCCCTGCCTTTCCCACATTTCTTCCATAATTTCTCATTTGAGGTGTACTTGTTATGTTTAGAGCACATTTTTAGAAATGAGTAGTGATATTTTGGTTGTCACAACAATTTGGGGGCAGGGGCAGAGTTGTTAAAGTGCTACAATGCACATAAACTTCCTGTGCTGTGTGACTTTCTATTGTCTGCAGGGACATAGTCTGTTTAAAACTATTTGAGTTTATAATTCAACTCCATATTACATAAAACCATCAAATATTTTATACAGTTTAAGTTGAAACTGAATTTTCCCAGAAGGCACATATTATATAAACCAGGGAAGGCTGTACTTTGTTCAGAATTTTACCAAGAGTGCTTCACCATTTGGAAGTCATACCACAAAGACAATACCATATGTAGAATTTGAATGGCTAAAATAAGACATTTGCATCAATTGACATTTTTCAGTGGAGGCAACTGACTTCACTATGTCTTCTAGTATAATCATGAATGAGCGTTAAATGTTGAAATACATCTTATTTTATTAAAATTTGTATTTATAAGTTCTTCATATTACTATTAGGACATTGGATTCACCCTTTCAAATTATAAAAAATTAATAGGTTATTTATCCACTAATTTCATTTCATTTATAACAAAATATTTGTTATAAGACTATTATTAAGTTTGATGGTTGAGACTCATTATGTTAAAGTTTCTGTTCTTTATAATCTTGCTTTGTTCCTTATGGGCCTGTGTCTTAGCCTCTACTTTTCTACATTTAACTGCTGATGCCTTCAACTTTTTTGGCTTATAATTCTTTCAAAATTCAAGTACAGTCTTTGGTAGCCAGACTCCAAGATGGATTTTGACAATCTCTGCCTCAATCTGGCCTTTGGGTTGCCCCATCTATACTGAATAGTGTTGATCTTGGTCACCAATAGCATATTGTGGAAATGACATAATGTACCTTTTAAGGCTGGGTCATAAAAGACTTTATGGCTTCTGTCCATCTCTTGCTCTTAGATCATACTTTCTGAGGAAACCTGATGCTGTGTAAGGAAGACATTTGGGCAACCTTATGAAGAGGAACATGTGATGAGGAACTCAGGTCCCCTGCCAGCATCCAGTGCCAGTTTGCCAGCCATGAGAGGAGCTACCTTGGTAATATGTTCTTTAGCCTCAGTCAAGTCTGTAGATGATGACAAGTCCAGTTGACATGTTGACTGCAATCTCATAAGAGACTCTGAGCCAGAATCACGTAGGTAATCTGTCCCCAGATTCCTGACCAACATAAACTGTGTGAGGTAATATTTAATATTATTTTAAGCCACTAAATATGGGAGCCTTTTACCAATGATGATTGGTTTTTTCATCTTTCCTATATTATAAAACTCTCCTGAATAGAATATAAATTTTAGAGGGCAGAAACCTTGTCTCTTTTGTCCATTTCTCTATCTCCAGAGTTCATAACAAGCCTGGAACAAAGCATCCATTCAATAAATATGAAATGGAGCTTGGGATTTAGCTCAGTGGCCTGAGCATTTGCCTGGCAGGCCAAGATTGTGAGTTTGATCCCCAGTACAAAAAAAAGAGGATGAATTAACTTTTGGCAAAAGAACTATAAATATTGGACAATTATAGAGCTATCATTATTTGTTGAATATATAATTGTTTATACAAAAACCCGACTCTTAACCAATAAACCACTAGATCAATAAAAAATAATTCAGGAAAGTGGCAAAATACAAGAGCAACATAAAAAAGTGTAATGTTTTTATACACCAGCAATAATCTACTAGAAAATGTAACAGATTCAAAAATCTTAGTCATGATAACTCCCAGAACTATAATTTGCATAGGAAACAATCCACAAATAAATATGCCAAATCTAGATGAATATAAATGTAAAAATTTACTGAAGGACATACAAAATTATCTGAATTAAGTGATAGGTATACTGTAGTACAGTAAAGCTCAATATTGCAAACATGTCAACTACTTTTAAAAGTTTATAAATTTAACCCCACTAAAAATCCTAATGATATTTTTATAGAACCCAACAAATTGATTCTAAAAATAACTTTGCTTAGAAAATATACTGGAATAGCTGAGATGATTTTGGAAAAGAACAGTGGGAGATGAGTTAGCTTACCAGATGTCATAATTTAGCATAGAGGCACAGCAATTACAATGGTGAGCTAGTGGAGCAGCACATGACAAATGGACCAGTGGATGAGACTAGAATCCAAAATAGGTCCAAATATATGTGAAAATCCAGTTTTTCACAAAAGACAAAATATGAAGTATTTAATGAATGGTATTAAGAAAACCAATTACTCATTTAGAAAGAATAAAGTCACATCTTTACCTTATGACTTCCATAAAAATAAACTTTAGATAGATTAAGGACAAAAATATATAATATAAAATTATAAAAGGAATAAAAGTATATACAGAAGAGTATTTTAAAGCTTGAGATAGATGAGACATAAAACATAAAGATATAGGTAAATAAATTTTACTTCATCAAAAATATAAAACATCTAAATTGACACCTGTAATCCCAACACTCAGAAGCTAATGGAGAAGGATCACAAGATCCAGCCCGGCCCAGGTAATTTAGCAACTTAATGAGAGCCTATCTCAAAATAAATAATAAAAAAAGGTTGGGAATATAGCTCAATGTGAAGACCCTGGGTTGTGTCCCCAGTACTACAAAAAACAAACAAATGAAACATCTATATGGCAAAAATATGAAAAGAAAAGTATCTTATAGTAGCAAGGAACATTAATTTTGTGTTTTTGGGAAATGAAGAAATAAGCTTTGTCTTATGCTTTTTAAAAAGATATTGATTGATTGATTGATTGATTGAGACAGCGTCTCACTATGTAGTAGTTCAGGCTGGCCTTAAACTCTCTATGTAACTCATGCTGGTCTCTGACTCACAGTGATCCTCCTGCCTCAACCACTTGGGTGCTGGGGTTATAGGCGTGCATCGCCACACCCAGTTTAGACCTAATATTTTAGACTCACTGAAAAATTCTGTGGAAGGAATTAGATTGCTGATTCTGTCTTCAGTTTTTAGACAGTAAAGCCTCTTTATTTGTGGGCTATTTGAAAATTACAGTATCAGTTGGGCACAGTGGTATGTGCCTATAATCACAACTACTTAAGAGCAGGAGGATTATGAATTTGAGGTCATCCTGGGAACATCCAAGAACTTGTCTCAGAAGAAAAAAGAAAAAACTGTCTAAAGTATGTATTTTCAATATATTCAAACAACTAGTAGAAACCATTTTTAAATAACTAAAAATGTGTGATGACAATATCTCGTCAAACACAGAATTAAAGAAAAATCTAAAACTTATTTAAAAAGAACCAACTGAAATTGAAAAGTAGTATACTTGAAAAGTTCACTAGAGAAGATCAATAGTAAGTATAAGCTGGCAGAAGAGTCAGTGAACATGAAAATAGATCACTAGAGATTATGCAACCTGAAATATAGAGAATAAAATATTGAAGAAATATGAACAAAGTCTCAGAGATATATGTGATGTCATTAAGTGGAACAATATACACATAACGAGAATCTCAGAAAATAGGAGAGAAGTCAGCAGGAAGAATATTTTACAAACCCCAAATTTGGCAAATTTGGTGAAAAAACATGAATCTACATACTCAAAAAGCTCAATGAACTATAAGAAGGATAAATCCAAAAAGAGATTCACACCCAAATATATAGTAATTAAATTCTCAAATGATAATGATGAAGAGAGAATCTCAAAAACAGCAAGAGAGAAATGATCCCTGCAAAGTGAGCCTCAAAAATATTAACTGTTGATGTCTCACCAGAAATGGTACAGTCTCAAAGGCAGTGGGATGACACATTCAAAGTATTGAAAAAAACACTGTAAATGGGGAATTCTATATTCAGCAACCAAAACCCTTCAAAAATGAAAGAGAAATAAAAAGAATTACTGGATAAATAAATATTAGGAGAAATTGTGGCTAGTAGATCTGCCTTTATGCTGAATGGAATTGACACCAGATTGTAACTCAAAAGTACATGAAAAAATAAAAAGCATTAGTAAAAATATCTAGGTAAATACAAAATACAGTGTACATATATAGTAGTTCTCTTAACTGATTCAAAAGGTAGTTGCATGAAATGCATATAAAATTATGTCAGGGTTCTAATATATAAAGATGTAATGAAAATGACAGCAATAATATAAAAGTCAGGAAAGAGAGCTATGTTGAAGCAAAATCTATTTACTAGAATTAAATTGGCATTAATCTGAAAAGGTGTGTTTTAAATTAAGATGCATATCACAATCACCAGAGCAAAAGCAAAGGGAAAAACCTCTACAGATACAGTAATAAAGTAACAAAAGTACTAAAATGAAAAACTAAAAAAACCTATGTTACACAAAACAAGGTAGTAATGAACAAAACAGACTAAAGACATTAAAAATAAATAGCAAAATGGCAGATGTAAATGTACTGATATCACTAATTGCATTAATCTAATGAAATCAAATGTCAGATGTAGGCTTCTGTGGTACTCAGAATTCGAAGATAACTCTCAATATTGATGTCCCCATTATACACCCCTCGTATAATCTCCCCCTGAGTGCAGGCAGAACCTGTAAACATGATGGGCTAGCACTCTCATAATTAGTTTATTCTCTGTGGCAAAGATGAAGACATTTTTCTCAATAAAAGTCACTAATCAGTTGACTAAGTTAACAAAAAGGGAGATTGCCCCAAGTGAGTCTAGATTAATCAGGGGAGTCCTTAAAAGAAAGAATCTGTTGTCCTCAAGGAAGTAAGCTATCCCGTTGACAAGAGGCTTTCTGAGTTTGATTACAAGAGCTGAGAGTAGTCCCTGGCAGGCAATTAGGAAAAAACAGGGACATTATTAGCTCTACAACTGAAAAGAGATAAATTCTGCCAACAACTGGTGAGCTTGGAAGATCTCAAGTCTCAGATAAGGTTACAGCTCCAGCCAATGGTTTAATTTCAACCTAGTGAGACCTTAAGCCAATACCTAGGTCAATGCACAGAATGTTTGTGTCACCCCCAAATTGATACATTGAAACTGTAATCCCAATGTGATGATATTAGAAACTAGGTCATCTGAGAGGTGATTAGGTCATGAAGAGGACCCTAGAGAACTCTCTCACCATCTTTCTGCCATGTGAGAATATAAAGAGAAGCTGATAGTCTGCGTATTAGTCAACTTTCTGTCACTGTGGCAAAATACCAGAGAAAATCATTTTAAATTGATTTATAGGGAAGAATAATTTTTGCTTCATGGTTTTAGAGGTTTTAGCCCATAGTCTAGTGGCCCCATTGCTGTGGGACTGAGGTAAGGCAGAATATCTCATGGTGGGGATGGCATAGTACAGCAAACTGCTCAATTCATGGCAGAGAGAGAGAGAGAGAGAGAGAGAGAGAGAGAGAGAGAGAGAGAGAGAGACAGACACACAGACAGAAACAGGCAGAGAGACAGAGAAACAGAGAGACACAGAGAGACAGAGAGACAGAGGAGGACAGGAGGGGAAAGAGGAGAGGAGACGGGAGGCCAGAGATAAGACACATACAACCCTCATTTCAGAGCATGTCCCCAGTGACCCACTTACTCCAACTAGACCCCACCTTCTAAAGTTTCTATGCCTTTCCAATAATGCTTTCAAATTATGACTACCAATAAATTAATCAATTGATGAAGTTAGAACCCTTATGATGCAATCACATCTCAAAAGTCCCACCTCTCAACATTGCTGCACTGGGAACAAAGCCTTCAACACAGAAGCCTTTAGGGGACATTTCAAATCCAACCATAACAGTATACAATCTTGAAAAGATCCCTCACTAGAACCTCACTATGTTGGCACTCTGACCTTTGATTTCCAGTCTCCAGAATGGTGAGAAATAAATGTCTGTTGCTTAATTCACTTCTACTCTACTTAGTTTGTTATAGCAGCTTAAACTGAGGTACTCAGCTAGGCAGTCTTCACAACAGGAGCTGTAAGAAAATAAACTGATGTTTTGATCTGCTAAACTGTGGTAATATGACATGCAGCAGTAGAACATCAATACATCCTGGAACTCAGGCTTTTCTTATACCTAGTCTACACACTTAACCCCTGCCCTCTAGAACAAAGTTCAGAAACTGGTCATTAATTTGCTGCAAAGACCTAGAGACCTTTTTTTGTTTGTTTGTTTGTTTGACTAGAAAGTATTTCAAAGCATTTAAAAATTAACTGCCAATATTTAAGTATCAGTGGATTTCATATTCAAGTTAAATTTTCTGGCTTCCCCTGAAAAACTTGAAGACATGGCATCATTGGCCCATATTGCCAACTAGTACAAACTGGCTGGAAGTGAAGAGCTCCTCTTCCTTAGATAGGGCCTGAACTCTCTAGTTTGGTACAAGTCAGTTCCACTCAGTGGGCCTCAATCCTATAGTTTACTCACATGGTTAATTGCCTTCATTTTGATTCTAATATGGTCACTTTTTCCATTAACTCTTTTTCTGAGACAATGTTGATGAGTTTGGATTATGAATCTTTGGTAATGAATAATCCAGATCGGAACTTGATATTATTTTGTCTTCAGAAGAGAAAATGAATTGAATTTTCAAATAGACCCAAAATAAAAAGATACTATGCATTAAATTCAGTTTGATAGAGACTGGGAAACTCAGATTTTTATTATTTTTATTAGTATAAGATTTCATTTTGTCCTTTGAAGAATACAAGGCAAATATAGGGTAAAGCTTTGCATGTTTTATTTTTCTTTTCTACTGTGAGACATGAGGGGAAAAGCAAGCTTGAAGGCTGGTAGAAAGGAAGGCTCCATTGAGGTAGTATGGTATGAAGAATGAAAGTTTCTGAAAATTTTGAAGTTAGTAGAAGTTTTCTTTTAAAGAGCAGAATATATTTTTTGAGATAAAGAAAGCTTCTGTCTAAGAGAGTGGCAGAAGGGGTCCTGGGTGGGTTGTCAAAGACTCTGTCTTTGCTAGGGACTTTTATAGAGCAAAACTAAGAGGTGAGACTGGTCCAAGATGGGGAAAAATGGGAACTGGCAAGGCAGGTGGGCATGAGGTGGGACAGAACTATGGTCAAACAATAAGATTAATTGTTCAGGTAAAATTGATTAAATCCGGAACAAATGGGGAAGAGAGTCAGATAGCAAGCAGTCATGCTTAAAGAGCAGTAACTCTTCCTGTAGGGTGTTGGGATGGTGACTCCTGGCTTCCTCAAGGTGATCCATACCTATTTAGAATATCAATCCCTGATGTTTATACTTAGGGTGTGTTTGATTTGTTTTACCTTTTGTTTTGAGGTCTAGCCCACAGCAGGAGTTGTCTGTCTCCTCCAAAGTTACAAGCTATCTGGTCTTCTGCACTGGCTCCTTTGAGGGCCCAGCCCTGTCTGACTGCCTATAATATACCTAACTAATTCAGTTAACAAAGATTTCCACCGAGAGAAGCTAGCAATGGCTTTCTATAAGGAGGATAAGGATAAGGCTCAGGAAATTTTAGAATCTGAAATGTATTGATTTGTCATCTAACATCTTGAACAGGTATTGAGATATTAGCAGGATCAGGAATGTACACACATTTAGTTTTTACAATTGCATGAGTACCCCCTGTGCTGCTGTTAGAATGTCTAAGGGTTTCTGATTTTGGAGGATGCCCTGTCTCATTAATTTTCCTTGTTTATTTAGGAGAGAGAGATCAGATGCAGTGTCATTTAAAGCCTGTTGTGTAGAGTTAATTAAGGCCTCAAGCTGGGAGTGTGGTGCAGTGGCTTAAGCGCCTTCCTGGCAGGCATGAAGTTGTGAGTTTGATCCCCAGTGCCACATACACACACAAAAATTAAGGCCTCAATATGTGTCATATAACCTTTTCTCTGGACAAGATCTGGTGGATCCCAGTAAAAGAAAGCTAAAAGGAATCTAGCATATTTGTTATTGGTTTTATCTGTATGATGCCTTGGGGTTTGGCACCTTTTAAGCAACAATAAATTTTAATCCAAGCATGTATAATCAAAGTATGGATATAAAGGCCTGTATAATCAAAGCATGAGCATTAGAGCTAACAGGTAAGTTTAGAAACTGATTCTAAGGACTAGTAATTGTAACCCATTGACACTTAGGCCCCTTTATCAATGGAGTTTGACATTTTGTCATAAATCTCCCTAGCTTTGGTTACAATTATCTCTAAATTCCTGATAATGTATGAGAACCAGATTAATACATTATTTTGACAAATGAAAAACACTCAAGTTTTTATACATGAACAACGGTATGTACTGTATTTGTAAAACTTTATCTCAGCATCATTTTGATTAGTTGGCAACTTGGATATATATAGTATTTAGACAGGATAAGTATTGGAGTTGGGCTTTTAGGCATAACTAAAAGAATGGGTAAAGAGAAAGTTATTCCAATTATAGCTTAAGCAAGATATATTTTGGTGACTTTACTGAGATATGCTTGGAAAGAAGGCCAGAGTTGAGAAGGACAAAGAGACATGTGCCAATGTCCAGCAATAGGCTGGTTTTTACCTCTCATGATGATTACTCAGGGTTGCTCCATGGAGATGACAAGTAAAGATGACAGTCTGGCCATAGGGAGGAGGCAGAGTGCCCTGAGGCTCTTCAGTCTTGTTGGACTGGCAGGATGGGTCTGAACTCTGGGGCCTTGGCCTCAGAGGGCAGGCCAACCTCCAGTGGTCACCTCTGCAGTTAGGGCATGGCTTAGGGGTCCTCTTAAGGTAGTCCCTCTTGAGGTGGTCTGGCTTGTGGCAGCAATAGAATCTCAGTGCAGCCTTCATTGAGCTCTTCTAGGAGCCCCAAGAATCAGACTTAAGGTCTGTTTTTTTAAGGCCACAACAAGGCAGCTACTTTTTGGTGTTTGTTTTCTTTCTTTGGCTTTCACCCAGTCCTGATTATAGAATACTAAGGAGGCAATTTTTACTAAAGTAATAAGTGAACTATCTGGAGTAAAGGCTATCTTTTGTAACTTTTTCTAATATCTGGGGTTGACTGGCTAATAAACATGTGTTTAAGTAGAATTTGTCCCTCTATTGAGTCAGAATCTAGGGAAGTATGCCTCAAGTAAATGTTCTGAGAAGTTAGAGGGGTTTTCTTCTCTCTCCTAAAAAATAGCTGACAATTTTATAACTAGAAGGCTTGATTTCTGTCCTTCTTAGACCTTCAAGAATAGACACTGGAAAATGTCTCCTGGTCTAATCTCTTGTCTGGTTGCTAGGTCAGTAGGGGTCTTGGGTGGGAATTACTTGTACCCTGGTGGGAACTGGTGGTTCCCCTGGCTGTCTGTCTTCTGGCCTTTTAAAATCAACAATATGAAATTTAACTCCAAAGGCAATAGCAGCTTGTAATGCTGTTTGTCTGTCACTGGAAGTCAATGTTGGATTTAAGAGTAACATTACATCTTTCCAGCCTAGCTCATAGGTCTGAGTAAATCCTCTAAAGACATTGATGTACTTGTCAGGGTCATCTGACAATTTTCCTAGTTCTAGCTTAATTTGATTTAAGTCACTGAGAGAAACAGACCTATAATGGGGATAGTCTCATAAGGATTGTGATTATGACTTGAACATAAATAAGAATTATTTTTTAATGTAAAAAAAAGCTTGAACAGGGCTGGGAGTTTGGCTCAGTGGCTTAAGCGCCGGCCCTGGCAGGCACGAGGCTGTGAGTTTAATCCCCGGTGCCGCAAAAAAAAAAAAAAAAAAAAAAAAAAAGCTTGAACAAGAAGCAATTCTGACCAGTTTTCCTCTTTCTTACAGTATGATTTTAGTTGTAAAAGAACATCATAAGCAATATTTTCCTATGTGTTCCATTTTGACTCTAGGGGGTAAGTAGGCCACACACATGTACAGAGATATATCAAATGGCTCTTTTTAAACATGGAAGGGTTGAACATCTTCCAGGGCTTAAGAATGCATTCCAAAGGAGTAAGGGGCTTTGGCATTGAGTCTCCCATGTCTGTAATGTAAAAAGCAACATGTAAGGGTATGAAACTTTTTCATATCAGGAATCAAACTCAGGACCTTTCACTGAGCTATGTCTCCAGCCTTGTAGTGCATGTGACTTTGACATTGAGCTACCTATCTATGCAAAAAGGAAATAATTAGGCATTCCTTACTTATTCCTATTTGATAATGTCCTCAAGGCATCCCTTGGGTTGATTCCACTCCAGGCCAGGTGAATGCCATCTGGAAGAGAGTAGAAGACAAAATTTGACCAGACTATCCACCCTCAAACTGGTGCAGGCAATTTTATCTTCCCTGGTAGCTTGTGAACTTAGTTTCCATAAGACATTTATGAGTTATTAGGACAGGAATGTTTAAAGAAGGAAGCATATTGTTCATTGGAAGAGGATATACATAAAAAGGTAAGTTGGAAGTAGTTAGAGCATTTCTCTGACTGTATTGTGAAGGAGATTCCTTTGGAAATAAAGACAACAAATTAACTTGAGGAACTCTGCCCTGGCCCCTCAGGCAAAGTCTCCAAGGCATTTGTGTCCTGTACCCTAGGCAATCTTTCCTAGCAGTGGGACATGACTATATTTTAAATTTTTATATCTTTGAAGCGCAGAGGTTAAGCTTATTATCATTTAGCAGTCACATTTTATATGTTAGCAAAGGCACATCAGTCTTCTATGCACACATATAAGAAAAGGCTGACTATTTACTCTTAATTAACATAGGTAAAGCACAAATGCAAATCATTCCCCTACTGGCTGCTGTGAAATGTAAACAATTGCTGCAAGCTGCCTCAGTCTAATCTCTGAAGGGAGGGGGAGTCTAAGTGATTTTAAAATCCACTGAAGAGTCTGAGCCATTTGCAGACTGTGGGGGTCAGAGGAGAGAACCAGAGGCCTCACCAGGAGGTGATCCCTGCCTGGAAACCAGGGCCATGTGCCAGCTGCTGCCAGAGTGGTGACAGCCACACCCAAGCCTCTCTCCATGAGTCTGCACCATTCGTGGACTGTGGGGGCACTGGGGGACAAAGATGCAGGTCTCACCAGGAAGTGATCCCTGCCAGGCAACCATATTATTTTCATTGTTTTGTTGGGTTGGGTTTTATTCTCTTTTGTTTCATTTGATTATGTTAAATTTGATGACATGAGCAGCTATTTGAAAGATAATAAGACATATTATGGTAGCCATTTTCAATTTAATAGTGGCTTGTTTTGAAGTCCTTTGTTGTATTCACTGTTTTGGTTTTATTGTTTCTATTCTATTTTGTTCTGTTCAATTTTTTCTATGTCCAAAAGTATCTGCAGCTATTTTGAAGACAACAAAAGGCATTATGGTAACTATTGTTGGTTTCATAAGGTTTTGAAGTCCTGTATCACTCATGCTGGTTTATTTTTGACTGATTTTATTCTGTTTTACTTTCCTTGGTTTTATCCTCTTTAAAATAAATAAATAAATAAACAAACAAATAAATAAAATCCACTGAGAAGCTTAGAGAGAATTTCTAGTCCAGAGAAATAAGTAGCACAGAAATAAGTATGATAGATAAGTGGAGATTTGTCTGTAGTTGGGGAGTCAGTTTCTACTTAGGAAACCTTCCATGTTCTGGTCATGACCCCTCAGTTGTTTTCAGTTTGTATTGGCCCACACAACCAGAGGTCAGTCTCCAGAAAGGTATCCAGCAGTCTGTCTGGTCAACATCCCATTGATTCCATTGGTCATTGACTTCAGTAAAGATTCACCAATGGGATGCTGGGGAAACCTGTCCTCTGCTTTTATGAGCAGCAGCTGCTGTAGGAACATTTAATTAGCTGGCAAAGTAACCACTGTTTGTCCAAGTTCTATAAGGTGTAGTTAAAAGCCTGAGCAAAATTATTATCTAGCTCTTTATAAGTTGACTCTAAAGGTTTTAAAGTCCACAACTTGAAAGTTTGGAGAGCCTCCCTTTATCTAAATGTGTTTTGCTCCTGTAAGTGTGCTGCTTTTGGAAATAGTTCCTTCTAGTCTCACCCAGAAGTCAGTTCTTTCCACTGTGTCTCAGGTTCAGTGTCTGGAGAAAACTTGCCCGAAACACTAAGCTGGGACATGGCTTTTATGTGTGTTCTCCTGGATGGGCAAAATTCCAGAGATGGGGCATGTGTCCCTCATCTAAGATGACTCCCCTGTCTTCAGTGTTAGCAAAAGCTCATTTCTATGGGCTTAACTTAGGAGGAAAAGGTTGGAACAGCCCAGAGCTCTTTTCTTTCTAATTTTATGTACCTCTAAAAAGAAAGTACAAAGTGGGGGAAAAGATTATTAGTAAAGCCAAAGAAAGGAAACTGAAGCAGAACAGGCTTGACATTTCCTCTAGAGTGTAGAAGAGGATCAGAACCAGTCTGTCTCAGTGAAACCTGTCCTCCAAGTCTTAAAGAATGGCCACCAGCCTAGTGCTATTTAAACTGTGAAAGGAGTCCCATATTTTATTATATAGGCATGTATATTTTCTAAATCTAAGCTAGATTTCATTTAAGAAGACTCACTTTATAAAAGTTTATATTAAAGTCTACCGGGGCATTCTAATATTATTCTCTCTAGTGCAATTGTCTAAATAAAGAGTACCAGTAAATTTAGTAACAAAGAATACCAGTAAATTTAGTAACTAGTTTCAATGCAACATATACAAGAGCAAAACCTTATAACCTTCCAATGTTTTAACTTAGATATATCATTATTTTAATAAAACTATAACAGACAAAGCATCAGCAATTATAAGCAATGGGCAAAGATGTAGCAAAATTTGAAGCATAAAAATTTGTTACCTAAACGAGTCCCAATCCAGAGTCTATGAAAGAAAAGCAAACTCTTACCTCCTCAGTGATCTTGGTGGGACCTCCGAATGATATAGGGGAATGAAACTCCCAACTTACTTGATGTCTGGTATGAATTTGTGTTCTCTAAAACAAAAGAATGAATTTTAGGAACAATGGAGGTTAAAAAAGGAATATATTTATTGAGAGAATGAAAGCTTCTGTCTGAGAGAAAAACAGAAGGGGCCCCAAGTGGTTTGCCCAACTTGGTAGAAATTAACAAGAATATAAATCACTTTTTGGAAGATGCCTAAGTTTAATGCCAATTAAACTTATGTTTTAAACTTTTTTTAATTATTTTTCTGTACTGGGAATTGAATCCAGAGCCTTTCACTTTCCATTGAAGCACTCTACCACTGAGTTATACCCCCAAGTGCCCTTTTATATTTTATTTTGAGACAGTTTCTTAGTTTTCCCAGGCTGGCCTTGAATTTGTGATCTTCTTGCCTCTGTTGCCCGAGTACTTGGCATTACAGGCCTGCATCACACTGTCCACTTACAACTAATGCTTTTATTTGTAGTTTTTAATAATTTCTACTAAAAATTAATAGAAACACCTTGCATTAATTAAATGTAATCCATGATCTTTAGTTGTAGTTGTAAGGAAGCCTTTCAAAGTACATAAATGTGAATCTATATGAACTATTTTTATGTACATATACACACCATAGCTGATTTAGAATGGAATACATTCTCTCTTCTGGTTATGAAGAACTGCTAATACTTGGGAACTGCTAATCACTAATTTATGATCACTGGGAGACAGTTTGCCTAAGAATGGGCCCAATATGAAGGAAGCAATGGCTTTACAAGCCTTTCTTGAAAGCAACCTTGACTCTGGTCTTATTGGTTACATGAGCCATTAAAGTTCCTGTCATGTTTAAACCAGTTTGAATTCTTGACAGACTACATAATCCTTGACCAATCTCAGTGATCAGAACTCATAACAGATCCTATGGATTGATTCAGTCAATACACTTCCCAACTTCCTTATTGTGTGCCTTCCTATAATTCAAAGGTTAGAAAGCCCAAACCTCTACATCATTTTTGCATCTGGTGTTCTGGATATGATTTAAACTTTAATCACACCTAGTTCAAAACTTGAATTTGGTTGCGAGTTAAGTGGTAGGGAGGCAAGACTCAAGTCCAAAAATTTACTGATACAGATCATGACACAGGTGCTACAATCTGGAGTCAAGCTGCTGTACTGATGGCTCCCTGGTTTGACAGCTTTTTTTATCATAGCATTAGTAGCAGTGCCTGAGTGGCCCAGTTCTAGGGTGTTTATCTGGCAGAATTCCTAGAAACTATACCTAGAATCCTTTGGTTTATCCCCATCAATATTTCTATAAGTTATTTAAACATCACAAATTCCTTTCTGCTGAAACTAGCTATAGAAGATTTTGTTCTTTGAAAATAAACTCTGATCATACAGGAGTCTTCAAGCCTTTGGCTCCACAGTCAGTGCCGTGAGAGTCAGACTATGTAGCAAACATAAACCAAAACTTAAATGCAACATGAGGTGTGCCTAGATCTAAACATTCACAGTTATTTCCATTCACACCATCCACCACTTAAAACTAAGTTTTTAAAATAAATCTCCTATCTGGGTAAGCTCCTAGGAGGTCTGGTACCCTATGAACAGCCTCTGTATAGTTACAATTCACTACCTTTTCATGCAAGGGTCACAAAAAGCAGGAGGACACATGGACCAGATGGCCTGCAAATGTTGTATATGTAATGTGATATCCCAGCTGCTGAAGACACTAGCAAATCATGGACATCATGAAAATCAAAAGCAATTTTATGTTAAATGCAAAAACATGGAAAAATCAGAAATTGGTTAGATTTTTGTCCATTTATTTTGTGGCATGGTGTCATTTTATTTTGAATTACATATAGTGTGGGAAGTAGAGGACATAATTTTTTGTAAAATATATGTGTTTTGAAAAATAATACACATACGCAAAAATGCAGAAGACATAAATGGACAGCTAAAGTCATCACAAAGCAAACACCATGTGACCACCACTCAGGCAAGAAGTAGAACATTGCCTATAGGATTCCAAGAGGACCATCTAGAATGGCTGCTGTCTTGGTTTGCCTTAGACTAATCCATTTTTGGCAAGAAAAGTCTCAAATCCCAGGAAACTCCTCCCTAGGATGTGAAATGTCTCAATTTTCTGTTATAAGTACAGAATATTGAGAAAAAATAACAAAATTCACATGGTGACCTCTAAAAAGGGAGTGAAAACAACTAGATTTTAATGTGAAATGAATATGGTTTAAATTATCTGCCTTCTGGAGTTGCTTTGGCTGGTTTTCTCCTAACTGCTGATAGAGACAACTATGATTTCTGCTTCATAATAATGGATCATCCATCATTGCATAACTCTGACTGAAATCATGAGCATTAACAGTCCATCTTTGACTTTGTCTGCAGATCTCCTGGAGTGATTTGTACTGAGATAGTACTAGTTTAACTTCAAACATGCTGAATGTTATGGGTTTGTGTCTAGATGTCCCTGCAAAGCCTCATGTGGTAATAGGGTATTTTTTCAAAGGTGGCTGAATCTAGAGTGTGTGATTGATTCATAGTGTAATGCTAGGATTAACAGTGGGTTATTACTGGATCAGTCCACTGATTGGATTGGCACCACCCTAATCCCATACACTAGATACAATATAAGGGATGGAAAGACGCTTGTCTCACTCACTTGTTGCTTTTGCTTTCTAGTGTTGCCATGAACTGTTGCCCCCTTGCCATGTGACAGCTGATTATGGGCTGAAGCCTCTACAAACTGTGAGCTAAATAAACCTTTCCCCTTTTAACTTTGGGTGTCAGGTATTTTGTTTCAGCAACAAGAAAAGTAACTAAGACACTGACTATCACAATCATGTTTAGTATTTTGCTAGGGCTGTTTTAGCAGAATACCAAAGACTGGGTAGTTTAAATGACAAAAATTTCTTTTCTCACAGTTCTGGAGGATGGAACTCTAACCTTGAGGCGTCTACAGTTTAGGTCGGAGACATCTGCCTCCTTCCTGTGTCTTCACATCATCTTTCCTCTGTGTTCATACTTCCATGGCGTCTTTTTGTGTGTCTAAATTTTCTCTTTTTGTAAGAACACTGGACAGAGGCAGAGCATGATGGTGCACACCCGCAATCCCAGCATTTGGGAGGTGGACTGCTGTGAGTTTGAGGCCAGCCTGGGCTACATAGCGAGACACTGTCTCAAAATGAACAAACAAACAAACAAACAAACAGTAATAGGCAGATTGGATTAGGGTCTACCTGAATGATTTAAGTTTAATTCAATCACCTCTTTACAGGTCTTATCTCCAAATACATTCACATTCTTAGGTATTGGAGGTTAGAATTTCAATATATGAATTTGGAGAGGGGCACAGTCTAGCCCATAATACTATGTTTTTAAGGATATAGGTAATGAAAATAAGAACTGTTACGTACCATTGCCAAATCATGGAAAAATAAGGGCAAATTACTATGTTGTCTTAATGAAGATGAAGGATACATACAACTGGATCAAGGAGATAAATAACCCAAACAGAACATATTACATAGTATGGAGAAAAGAATTGGGGATTGGGAATGGTGGGAAAGGGAATGTAAGAGGACATATGAATTATTATGGCTTATAGCAAGATGCCACTCCACAGTCCTCATGTGCTCATAGGTGGGACTTTACAGAGCTGCCTGGATTTAGGGTGTGTGACCCTGGGATTAAGGGTCTGTGATATTAAATTAGTCCACCAATTACAATTAGTATTGCTTGGGATGTGGTTGAATGGATTTACTGAAGACACAATGTCCACCTGAGTTTTTGTGACACCACTCAAAAGACTTGTAGCCTAGATGGGATAAAAAGGAAAGGCAGGCTGTTGCCAGCCTTGCTGGGGACTGTTTCTCTTCTGTACGCCTCTCTGCCATGTGATCATGCCTTGGAGCCAGATGACTATGGACCAAAGCCCCTGAAAACTGTGAGTCTTCAACTTTTGTCTCAGGAATGAGAAAAGTAACCAAAACAGATTTCAACTACCTCATGAATCTGGCATGGGACCTGCAAGTCTCCCCAAAGATGCAAATGCCCAGCTGAAAATAGTTACCATTGAATTACCTTGGGCACACACACAAATAAGCATTCATCATTATGTTGTTCCTTTGATGGCTCTATGAAAGTAAATCTCTATATCCTGATTCAGAACTTGCCACTAAAATGTCCTATGGGGGAAATCTTGCCAACAGATATGCTGATGCCTTAGAATATAGAGCTGATTCTGTCAGATCTTATCAATAATCATGTTTTCCACAGTATATCAAAGGATATAACATGTTGCAGCAAGAAAAAATATTCCCCCTAGGTATTAGTACTTTGATTTAAAAGTACTAATATTGCCATCTTGATTTTTATAAAAATGCTAATGAAGCCACAGAAAGCATGAAACAATATAAACTACACTTTGCTCATCTATCTACTTATTCATCAAACAGCACAAAGGTAAATTTTGGAAAATTCTACTGAGTCTATAAATATTCCTTGTTGTTGTTGTGGTATGTTGTCTTACTTTTCACTTGTTGCCGAGGCAAAATAGCTGACGTCCAAAATTAGGGAAGGAAAGGTTTATTTCTTAAACTTTCTCGGGAGTTTCATTCCATACTCAGTTGGCTCCAAGGCAGTGTGGCATGGTGGGGCTAGCATTCATGGCTGCTGCAACAGCAAGGTGCACTGGCAAGAGAGAGAGAGTGCAGAAGTGAGAAAGAGGAAGACCCGCCTCCCTTACACTGTATCTTGGCTTCACCCCTGGGCGAGTTCAGCACTCACGTCACCAATCCCAGCACTAGAAAACAAACCAATCACAAATGCCAGACTCAGCCCCATCCAAATTACATGAGGCCTTGGGGTGACATAGTATCACCCAATACATTCCACTTCTGGACCCCCAAGGACTCATGTATGTCCTTAATATAAAAGACATTTAGTCCATTTCCAAGACTTGCCAAAGTCCTAAAAGTTTCAGCACTGTTGAAAAGTCCAAGTCCCAAATCTCCTTCAAGATATATGGCAAACTCTTAACTATAAACCCCTGTACAAATTAAAATGAGTTAAACATTTCCAAAATGCAAAAGCACAAGATAAACATTACCATCCCAAAAGTTACAAACAGGGGAATACAAAGCATTGGAACCAAACCAAGTCCAAAATCCAGCAGGGCAAGCATTATGTCCTGGAGTTCTCTGCTCAAAATCTGAAGCAATCTGGCTGGAAGCTCCAAAAGGCTTGAGTGATTCTACCCCTGCAGCACTTTCAGGGGTCTTAACTTTCATAGCTTTCCTCAAATGATCCATGTTCATTGGCTTCACCCTTGCATCTTTACACACTGCCCTCTACAGGTGAGGCAGAAGCTGCCTTAGCCTTTTCTGTGCATTTTCCTTGCACCTAAAACTAGCACCACAAGGATGCTGCCAAGGTCTGCAACCAGCTGCAGCAGTAGCAAGGCTTTCCTCTCTCTTGGCTGTAGGAGTCAACTGCCTGGATCACCGAGCTCTCTGAACCTGATTGTGAGGAACAGCTTCTCTATGCCACCACCATTCTGGAACCTGGTGTGGCTGCGACCCTTCTGAAACCTCCTGTGGCCTCTGTTGCCACTCTGGGAGATGGTATTCTGTGGCTTTTTCCTCCGAGCAAACTCTTTCACTTTTGAAGGCCTGAGGCTGCAAAGGGTGGCGGCCCACTGCTTCCTGGGATGCCCCAAGGCCATTTTTTTATTCCTTTGCTTCTTCTCAGCAATCGAGGTCTCAGCTCTATCTTTACAGTCCACAGCTTCCTGGCCAAATTCATGTTTTAAATCTCCATGCTGAGCTCTTTGCTCTTGATTCCCAACATAAATCTGACTAAAAGCCCCCAACAACAGCCAGGCCACCGTTTCAACATTGGCTTGCTTGGAAATTTTTTTCTCCAAACTAATCAGTCCATTGCCCTTAATCTCAGTCTCAGGCAAAGTCTCTGGGCATGGGCAGAATGCAGACATACTTTCTGCCAAGCCATAACACACATTGTGTGGAGTCCAACAGTCAATGCAGTCCTTCCCAGCAGAAACCTCCCAAGCCTGGTCCTTACCAGCAGGCTTTCTATTAGCCTTCTGGTCTCCTGAGCTCTGATTAGAATCTCCCATACAGAACAACCTAACCTGTTCCAGCTCTATGCATTCAGGCAACATCTCTGAATCTTTCCAAATTTTTCCCACAAGCCATTTCCAAAGGTTCTTGAACCACATGGTCAGGAATAGTCACAGCAATGACCCCACTGATCTGGTACCAAATTCTGTCTTAGTTACTTTTCATTCATTGCCGAAACAAAATACCTGACACCCAAAATTAGGGAAGGAAAGGTTTATATCTTACAGTTTCTCAGGAGCTTCAGTCCATACTCAGTTGGCTCCAAGGCAGTGTGGCATGGTGGGGCTGCCATTCATGGCCACCACAACAGCAAGGTGCTCTGGCAAGAGAGAGAGAGAGAGAGAGAGAGAGAGAGAGAGAGAGAGAGAGGAAGACCTGCCACCTTTACATTGTATCTTGGCTCCAGCCCTGGGTGGGTGCAGCCCTCACATCATCAATCCCAGTGCTAGACAACAAACCAATCACATGTGCCAGACTCAGCCCCGTCAAAAGTATAAGAGGACCTGGGGGGAGATGGTATCACCTGATACATATGTGTGCTACTTATTTGCTCATTTTTGAGAAAATGAAAAGATCATATCTGTTAAATATCATGAACACTTGGTATGCAGCTATGCTAAAAACAAATGTGCTTGGCTTGTGAAATTAAATTGCAAAATTAAAAATTTCATAATGAAAGTTTTGGGTCACTTTTAATTTCTTGAAAACATGTACAAGTACATAATGAAATTTTTTTCTACTATACACAAATGGAAGAAGATGGCTTCCTTAAATATATGACTAAAGTATGTATATCATTGTTGCCAGAAAAAGGAAAATAATGTTACAATGTCAACTGGACATAACGTCATAATTTCCAAGTATGGAAAGAGAATAATGCTTTTCTCTAATTTGAAAATACTTTTGTTATGGTTTATACATTGTGTCCACTTGAGAAGTCTATTGAATAAAATGCATTTGAAAAAAAAAACTTGAGAACTCTCGAAATTTAACTAAGTAATGCAGCAGCTCTACATTCTGGAATATAGAGGTCAAGCTATTTACCATTCTAGGATATTGTTCATTGTGTCAATTTGAGAAGGTCAGAAGTTTAACTAAGTGATTTGGCAGGGCACCAGGGACCCTAGTTTGTAACATTCTCAGCCTGTGCAGGAGGAGGGCATGCAGATGGTGTGAGTGCTACACCCACCCCAGGGGAGTAGCCTGCATACAATAAAAGGCAAATGAGGAGGGACTGATGGCTGGTTCTTTGGAGGAGTCTTCACCTTTGGTTTGGACAGATGTTGTCTCCTGGCTTCTGGAACAGACCGCTCGGCTTCTACCTGGTACTCTTCAGCCTTTGTCATAGACTCTTCAGCCTTCTGTCATAGATTCTTCAGTGTTCCATTGTAGACCCATCGGCCTCCTGATATGGATTTGAGTAGGACACTGCAGTAAGCTCCAGCCCTTGGGCTGTACCCTTCAACCTGTAGCATGCAGACACCCTCTGCATGCTCCCTCATTTGACTTTGGGGCTGACTATTGTAAGCCAATCTTGTAATTTCGTTCTTTTTTGATTATTTAAGAGAAAAAAAGACATTTAAGAAAGACAAAAAGCAAAAGAGACAAACAAACGACTAGAGTGAATGCACAACAGTAACATTACAGGTTTACAAAACAGGATGATAGAAACTTGACAATGGTTGCAATATTGCGTATCATTATCTTCAAAATGGTTGTTTACTTTGACAGATATAGACATGTAAAATTGATCTAACCATTGAGTATTAACTGTTCTTTCTCAATATCTAATACATTCAGCAGTATGTTCCTTTTAGTTATCTTCCATATACATATATACAGATTTATATCTTTTCCTTTTCCCTTCCCTCTTTCCCCCTTTTCCCTTCCCAATTACTTTTGCTCTTCAAGCAGTTTTTTACCCTTACATAGTATCTATTATAGATATTGGATCATATATACTTTTCCAGGTTTTTACACTAGGGAGACAATATGGTATTTACACATGTGGATTTGATTTATCTCACTTATGAGTATGGTCTCAAGTCATGTCCATTTACTTATAAAAGTCTCAATGCAATCTTTCTTAATATCTGAGTAGTACTCCATTGTATAAAAATACCACATCTTTTTTATCCATTCTTTGATTGATGGGCACTTGGGTTGTTTCCAAAATCTGGTTATTACAAATTTGGTTGCTATAAACATGGGTGCACAGATATCACTGTGGTATGATGTTTTCAATTCTTCTGGGAAAATGCCCAGAAGTGGGATAGCTGGGTTGAATGGGATCTCTAATCCTAGCTTCTTGAGGAATGTCCACACTGACTTCCACAGTGGTTGCACCAGTCTACACTCTCACCAACAGTGGAGAAGAGTTCCTTTTTCCCCACAGCCCCTCCAGCATTTGTTGTTGCTTGATTTTTTAACCTTGGCCATTCTTTCTGGAGTGAGATGGAATCTCAGTGTTGTTTTAATTTGCATTTCCCAAATGACCATTGATGTTGAACATCTTTTCATATATTTATTTTCCATTTGTATTTCTTTCTCTGAGAAGTGTGTATTCATCTCAGATGCCCATTTTTGGATTGGGTCCTTGAATTTTAGAGGCCTGATTTCTTTTAGTTCTTTATATGTTTTAGATAGAAGTCCTTTGTCTGATGGACAATTGGCTAAGATATTTTCCCAACTCGTGGGTTTTCTTTTCACTCTGTTGGAGATTTCCTTTGACATACAAAAACTTTTTAGTAAGATGAGATCCCAGTTGTTGATTCTGGGAAGTGTTTCCCATGCAATCTGATTTTTGTTCATGAACTCTGCCTACTCCATGTCATCAAGATTTTTACCTACTCTATCTTCTAGTAAGTTTAGTGTCTCTGTTTTAATATTCAGATCTTTGATGTATTTTGACTTTATTTTAGTGCATGGTGATAGGCATGGATCTAGTTTTAGTTTACAGTATATAGAAAGCCAGTTTTTTCAGCACCATTTGTTAAAGAGGCTATCTTTCTTCCAATGTATATGTTTGGCCCCTTTGTCAAAGATGAGGTGGCTGAGCGTGTTTGTAGTTGTGCCTGTATCTTCTAATCTATTCCATTGATCCTCACATTTGTTTTGATTTCAGTACCACACTGATTTTATCACAGTAGCTTTGTAGTATACTTTCAAGTCGGAGATTGTGATGCCTCCTGCCTTCCCTTTGTTGCCCAGAATTGCCTTTGCTCTTCTAGGTCTTTTCTGGTTCCAGATGAATTTCAGGAATGCTTTCTCTAGTTATGTGAGGTATGCAAGTGGTATTTTGATTGGGATTGCATTAAATCTGTATAATAATTTTGGGAGAATGGCCATTTTCATGATGTTTGTTCTTCCTACCCATGAACAGGGAATATCTTTCCATTTTCTGAAATCTTCTTCGATTTCCTTCTTCAGAGTAATGTAATTTTCACTGTATAGATCTTTTACTTCCCTTGTTAGATTGATTCCTAAGTATTTCTCTTTTTTTGGATGTTATAGTGAATGGTGTGGTTTCCCTTATTTCTCTCAGTGACTTTGTTGTTTGTGTGCAGGAATGCTATTGATTTTTGAGTGTTCACCTTGTATCCAGCAACATTACTGAATTTGGTTATTACTTAAGGAAGTCTTCTAATGGATCTTTGGGGGTCTTCTATGTAGAGTATCACATCATCTGCAAATAATGATAATTTCACTTCTTCCTTTCCTATCCTTATTCCCTTTATTTCTTTCTCTTGTCTAATTGCTCTGGCTAATATTTCCAGAACTATATTGAATAGGAGTGGTGATAATGGACATCCTTTTCTTGTTCCTGATTTTAGGTTGAAAGTTTTCAGTTTTGCTCCATTTAGTAAGTTGTAATTTCTTATACATTTGTTTTTTCAAATCTATTTTATTCAAACATAAAAAGAAAAAATTTGTTATACCTTTGTATATCTTGTGTTATATCTGTTTCTCTAGGAAACACTGACTGATACAACTTTCAAAATTAGAATTGTGCAAAGAATTACAGTAAAACAGAAATTTATTCGCTATTTCACTAAAACTGGTGTGTAATTTTGTCTTCCCAGCAACCTTATGTACTTACTCCTGTAGGTGTTTCTATATTTATCAGTTACAATTGATCTTAGCTCTAACAATCATGTTTAAAGAAGGAGGCACTGGTTAGCCTTAAACAATTGTTTCTAGTCTTTTGAAAGCCAGTAAGGCAAACAGATCAAAGGACAGCACCTTTTCTTTTGCAAAGGAGTTCACCTTTATAGATAGAAGAAAACAAGTGACTTGGAGGAGTTTTGCCCATAAAAAAAGTCTCCAAGTCACCTGTGTTACCTACTTAATCACCTAGGCAACCTTCCTTAGCAGGAAGACAAGGGCACACTCTATTCTGCTATATCTCTCACTGGTTTGCCTTGCTGTTAGGTGGCTGCCATGAATGGCTACTCTGCCATGCCATGCTTCATTGGAGCCAACTAAGTATGGGCTGAAATCCCCAAGAACTTTAAGAAATAAATCTTTCCTTCCCTAATTTTGAGCATCAGGTATTTTGTCTCAGCAATGAGTGAAAGGTAGCTAAGACAGAATTTGGTACCAGTGGAGTGGGGTCATTGCTATAATTAAACCTGACCATGTGGTTCAAGAGCCCTTAGAAATGGCTTGTGGGAGGGCCGGGAGTTTGGCTCAGTGCCTTAAGCACCTGCCTTGGCAGGCGCGAGGTTGCAAGTTCAATCCCCAGTGCCCCCCCAAAAAAAGAAATGGCTTGTGGGAAGAGTGTGGAAAGGTTTGGAGATGTTGCCTGAAAGAGTGGCACTGGAGCAGCTTAGGCTGTTCTGTATGGGAGATTCTGGTCAGAGCTCAGAAGACCAGAAGGTTGTTAAAAAGCCTGCTGGTAAAGACCAGGTTCAGGAGATTTCTGCTGGGAAAAAGGATTGCACTGGTTGTTGGACTCCACACGATGTACGTTATGGTTTGGCAGAAAGATTGTCTGCATTCTGCCTGTGCCCAGAGACTTTGCCTAAGACTGATTAAGGGTGGTGGACTAATTAATATGGCAAAAGAAATTTCAGGGCAGCCAAATGTTGAAGCAGTGGCCTGGCTATTGTAGGGGACTTTCAGCCAGATTTATGTTGTGAATCAAGATCAAAGAGCCCAGTATGGTGACTTAAAACTTTGTGAGTTTGGCCAGAAAGCTGTGGACTGTAAAGATATAGCTGAGACCTCAATTGCCGAGAAGAAACAAAGGAATAAAAAAGATGGCATGGGGCCATCCCAGGAAATAGCAGGCCTCCACCTTTTGCAGCCTCAAGCCAGCAAAGGTGAAAATGTGGACGAGAAAATCACAGAGTGCCATGGTCCACAGTGGTGATGGAAGCCACAGGAGATTCCAGAATGGTGGTGGCCACACCAGATTCTAGGATGGCAGTGGCATAGAGAAGCTTTTCCTCACAATCAGGTTCAGAGAGCTCAGCAATCCAGGCACTCAACCCCTACAGCCAAGAGAGAGGAAAGCCTGGCTACTGCTCCAGCTGGCAGCAGACCATGGTGACATCCATGTGGTGCTGTTTTTTTTTTTTTTTTTTGCGGCACTGGGGATCAAACTCACAACCTTGCGCCTGCCAGACAGGTGCTTAAGCCACTGAGCCAAACTCCCAGCGTGGTGCTGGTTTTAAGTGCACGAAAAATGCACAGCTTCTGTCCTGACCTTACAGGGCAATATGTAAAGGCATAAGGGTGAAGCCAAGGGTATAATGGAAAGCCCAGAAGTTTGGAAAAGCCAGGAACATGGATTGTCCAAGAAAATCTGTAAGAATTGAGCAGAGTGGGCTTAAGAGAGAAACTATGAAAAATGGAGCCCCTGGAAGTGCCACAGGGGTGGAATCACTCAAGCCTTTTGGAGCTTGCAGCCAGATTGCTTCAGATGTTGAGCAAAGAACTCCAGGACTTAATGCTTGCCCTGCTGGATTTTGGACTTGGTTTGGTTCCAATGCTTTATATTTCCCTGTTTGTAACTTTTGGGATGGTAATGTTTATCTTGTGCCTTTGCATTTTGGAAATGTTTAACTTGTTTTAATTTGTACAGGGGTTTGTAGTTAAGAGTCTGCCATAGATCTTGGAGGAGACTTGACCTTTTCAACAGTGGGACTTGGGACTTGACCTTTTCAACAGTGCTGAAACTTTTAGGACTTGGGTAAGTCTTGGAAATGGACTAAATGTCTTTTGTATATAGGATATACATGAGTCCTTGGGGGGCCAGGGGTAGAATGTATAGGTTTGATCCTGTGTCCCCCCCAAGGCCTCATGTAATTTGGATGGGGCTGAGTCTGGCATTTGTGATTGGTTTGTTTTCTAGTGCTGGGATTGGTGATGTGAGTGCTGCACCTGCCCAGGGGTGGAGCCAACATACAGGGTACGGGTGAGAGGAAGGCATGTCTTGCTCTGTCTTGCGAGTTCATGTGCCTTGCTATTTGTGGTGGCCATGAATGGCAGCCCTGCCACACCACGCTGCCTTGGAGCCAGCTAAGTATGGACTGAAACCTTTGAGAACTGTAAGAGATAAACCTTTCCTTCCCTAATTTTGGGCATCATGTATTTTGTCTCAACAGCAAGTGAAAAGTAACTAAGACAGCAACTTTTTTTTTTTCTGGCACTGGGGATTGAACTCACAACCTTGCGCTTGCCAGGGCAGGCGCTTAAGCCGCTGAGCCAGACTCCCCAGCCCTAAGACAGCAACTTTTATCTTGCAAAGGAGATCACCTTTATAGATAGAATCAAACAAGTGGCTTGGAGGAGTTTTGCCCATGAAAAAGTCTCCAAGGTACCTGTGTTACCTACTTAAACACTTAGGCAACCTTCCTTAGTGGCAAGACAAGGTCACACTGTATTTAAGGTTTAATCTAAAATTTCTGTGTTGCTGAAGCTCACAGGTTAAGCTTATATCCATCACCTAGTAATCATAATTTGCATCTTAGAAAAAGCACATTTATTAGCCTTCTTTAGGCACATGAAAGAAAAAGTGTTGAATAAAATCTCCTTCTTACTCTCAGGTAGCATATGTAAGGCACAAATGTAAATCATGCCCCTGATAGCTGCTTTCCTACATGAAAGGCAAACAGTTGTTGCAAGCTACCTCAGCCTGATTTCTGGAGGAAGGGGTGGTCTAAAGACAAGGTGGTTCTAAAGTTAACTCTCAACAAGTTGAAGAAAATTTAGGAGGAGTTTCTAACTTACTAGCATAGAAAAAATGGTACAATAGTTAAGTGGAAATTTTTTGGTAGTTGGGAGCCAGTTTCCACTGAGGAACCTTTGGGTATCTGCCAGACAGCAGTCCTGGGCATGACACCTCAGCTGCTCTCAGTTTCTACTGGTCCTGGCAACCAGAGATCAGTCTCCTGAAAGAAATTCAGCTGCCTGTCTGGTGAACATTCCATTGGCCATTGGCTTCAGTGGGGATTCACCAGAATGTGCTGAGGATATCTCTCCTCTGCTTTAAGAGTGGCAGTTGCTCTAACAGTGTTTAACTAACTGGCAGAGTAATCACTGTTTCTCAAAGTTCTATAAGGGATAGGTAAAAACCTGAACGAAAGTCATTACATAGCACTTTATGAGTTTACAGTAAAAGTTTCAAAGTCCAAAACTTACTATCAAAGTACTTTTCTATACACATAAATGATAACTAGACCGAGGAAGGTAGAGAGAAGGTTGGAGATACTCCCTTAGGTTAAATGTGTTTTGGTTCTGTAAGTGTGGTACTTTGGAAATAACTCCTTCTGGTTTCCCCTAGAAGTTGGTTTTTTCCACTTGTATCTCAGATTTCAGTCACCCAAGAGAGACTGTTGCCTAGAACACTAAGCTGGGACTTGACTTTTATGTGGTTCTCTTGGACAGGCAGAATCCCAGTGTCTCATCTGACCCAGAGACTGGGTATGTGTTCCTCACCTAAAATTACTTTCCTGTCTTTGTTGTTAGCCAACACTCATTTTCTACAGGCATAACTTTGTTGTTGGGTAGGAGAAAAAGGTTGGAGTGCTTCAGAGTTTTTCTCTCTCTAATCTTCCATGTCTCCAAAAAAAGGGAAAGTACAAACTGGCATGAAAAGATCAGAAGTAAGGTCAGAGAAAGGAAGTCTTTTCTTCTCATGTTCAAGGTGAGTTATTGAAACAACTTTCGCCTGAGTTGTCATTCTCAGCCTGGAAAGGTATGATTGGGGAATCTCTACTGCTTGCCAGTGGGAGGTCAAACCAGAAAGGAAACTGAGGCAGAACAGGTTCGACATTTCCTCTAGAATGTAGAGGAGGATCCGGGCCAGTCTGTCCCAGTGAAACCTGTCCTCCAAGTCTTAAGAACGGCCAATGATCTAGCATCTTTTAACTGGTGGAAGGAATCCAGTGGTTTATTAATAGTTATGTATATTTTCTAAATATGAACTAAATTTCATAGAAAAACCATTTTATAGCATTTCATGTCATAATCCACTAGGGGGGAACTTTAAATACTATTTTCCCTAGTGTTGCTGTCTATGATAATAAATCATAGCAGTCAAACAAGGAACAATAGTAAGTTCAGCAACTAGTCCAAATGTAACACATACAAAACAGGAATAAAGTGTCCCATTAAAGAAGCATCATAACCTTCTCATGTTTTTAACTTAAATTTATCATTATTTTAAGAAAATTATATAAAGGACAAAGCATAAGCAAGTACAGGCAATAGGTAAAGACATAACATAAAAATTTGAAGCAGAAAAATTTTGATTACCTAAGCAAGTCCCAATCCAGAATCTATGAAACAAAAGCAAACTCTTACCTCAGTCCAATTATCTTGGTGGGACCTCCAAATGATACAGGAAACTCCCAACCGGCTAGATGTCTGACATGCTGAGTGCATGTTCTCTAAAATTGAGGAATGAATTTTAGGAATAATAGAGGTTAAGAGTAGGAAGAGTTTATTGAGAGAAAGAAAGTGTCTGTCTAATAGGGCAGAAGGGTGCCTGGAAAGCAGATTGCCCACCTACCCCCCTTCTCAAGGGAGTTTGTTGAACAAAGCCAGGAGGTGAGGTGGGTTCAAGGTGGGACAGAACTATAATCAATCAATAAGATTACAAGTGTAGTCTTTTTGGTAATATTGATCCAATAGAAAAATCACAGGATGGGTGTGAGGTGGGATAAAACTATGGTTAACCAATAAGATTACAACAAGTATAGTCACTTAGGCATTATTGATTAAGTGAGGACCAAATTGAGAAGCAAGTCAAGTAGCAAGTGCACATGGGATGGACAAGGACTTTCCTGGAAGGTGTGGGTTAATGAGGTTTGGTTCTCAACCTTAAGGTGATTGATGTCTATTTAGAATATCAATTGCTGGTTTTCATCCCTAGGGGAAGTATATGGATGAGTCGGTCCTCTTTTTCTTGATGTCTGGACTTCAGTGAATGTGCTTCCAGCCACAGTCATCTTCTGCACTGACCTTTTGAGGACTCAGCCCTGTATGACTGCCTATAATATTTCTAAATAACTTAGCCATCTATAATATCATCACATACTGTATAAATGTGGTCAACTCACTTAGCATCACTAAACCTCAACTTCCTCATCTGTAAAATGGGTATATGGGTCTACACTTATTACCCACAAATTTTCTGCTAGAACTTACTCCAGATAGTGCCTATTTTAACAAACCCACAATTAAAAAATTCTAATTTTTCAAGCCAGGATTAAAAAAGAAACAAGCTTGTTATGTACCTGGCTACCATGTACCTTCAATACTATGCAATGAGATGGGCATTTCATCTCTATGGCATTCTCCCCCAAAATTCACAACTCTCATCTAGTTATGAGGAAACATCAGACAAAACCACATTGAAGGGTTTTACAGAATACAAGGCCATTACTTTTCAAGGTTATAAAGGTCATGAGCATGAAGGAAATATTAAGAAACTGACAGCATCAGGGAGGTTGGGGTAGGAGGATTGCAAGTTTGAGCCCAACCTGGGCAACTTAGTGATTTAGCAAGACCCTGCCTCAAAATAAGAATAAAAACACAGCTGGGGATGTAAGTCAATGCAAAAGGCATTGGGTTCAATCCCTAGTACTGAAAAATGAAAAAAAAAAAAAAGAAAGAAAGAAAAAAGAAAAAGTAAAAGAAAAGAAAGCTGACAGATCAGAGGAGACTAAAGAGACATGATGACTAAATGTAATGTGGTATCATGGATCAAAAAAAGACATTGGTGGCAAAACTGATAAACTATATGCAAAATCTGTGGTTTAATAAACAATAATGCACCAAAGTTGATTCCCTAGTTTTGACAAAAGGATCATGGTTATGTAGCATGTTCACATAAGGGGAAAGATGGTGAAGGGTATATGCGAGTTCTCAGTACTATCGTTTCAATTTCTATGTTAATCTACAATTATCTCCAAATAAGAAGTTTATTAAAAAGTACAAAAGAAATGGCTTCAAGATTCATTTAACAAAGTGTGAGGGACCTTAACTCAGTGTTTTTTGGAGATTGCCACTAGAGAATAGCAGTTAAGAATGAATTGAAGCTCAGCTCTTGTGCTTACTAGGCTTGTGCCCTTGAGCAAATGATTTAACCGCTCTGCACTACACCTCACCCCTCTCTAAAATGAGGATAATAGCAGCAACTACCTCATAGGTCAATACAAATTTGGTGTTTGTTAATGAGTTAACCCTTGAATGTGTTTTTAACAATGTTTAGCACTGGTGAATACTATGTATAAGTGTTATGGTATGAATCTTAAGTGTTCCTCAAAGGCCTGCATGCTAAACATTTGGACATCAGACTGTTATTAGGGGCATTCCCCTGAAAAGGATATTGGGACCCCAAGTCCTTCCCCTCTCACTTTGCTCCCTGGTCACCAGGATTTAAGCAGCTTTGCTCCACCGTGTGTAGTTCCCCAATTGATATTGGGGCTGATCGCCCATGAAAGAAGACTCATGACTCATGAGGAGAGGGTTGATAATCACTCTGTTTATTTTAGAAATGTTTTGTCTTACTTAATGAGAACAAAGACTTTCCTTGAGGAGTCTCAAAGGCAGTTTATGAAAAGTACATGTTCTACTTGAGCTGATAGCATTGGGAACAGCGCAGAAAATGCACCAGCATCCTGTGTAGTTTTAAGGCTGTGGCCTCTCTCCAAGTCATGCATCTTCAGAGTTCTTAACTGATCTGCCAGGACAGGCTAGATCTACAGCTTAGATGCAAGGCATTTCATATTCATATTTTTAGTGCTGACTCCCACAACCACGTGCTCCCTGCTATGATGTATTACCTCACCAAAGGTCCAGAAGCAGTGGAGCCAATGACCATGGATTTAAACCGCTTAAATTATGAACCAGAGTACATTTTTTCTCATTTTAAGTTGACTATCTCAGCTGTTTTACACAGCAATGAAAAGTTGACTAATGCAGTATTTGTTAAATGAACTATCATGCAATATTGCTACAAAACAATGGTCCTGGGTAGGCCTTACTTGTGCAGTACTCACGACATACCTGCATCAGCACACATCAGATGATTCATATAACATATCCAGAACACAATGTAGGGCTATTTATGAAACCAGCAGTCTGTGAGACAGCCTTCACAGTCACAGAAAAGTGGTCAGTGGATTTGCTTTTAAATAATAAGCTCCCTCGGGAATCCCAGATAGAGTCTTGCAGTTTAGTGTAGATGATGATAGGTACATATGTCAGAGAGAAAGCCACCAGACACTGGTGTGTCCAGTGAAGTAGATATATTCCTTCCTTCACACATTTGCTTTAGTAATTTTCATCCTCCAGTGCCCTTCCTACTTCATGATTGATAGTTTTCCTTTTTTTAACACCTAATTTAAATTGTACTTTAACTGTGAGAGCTCTTGTGCTTATATCAGACTTTTCTCTGAACTTTAATAAAGCTTGATTCTTGGTTCTGGCTCCCAAAACATGGTGCTTTGTGCATTTCTTTTTCTCTTCAATTAAGTCAGGCACTGTCCCTGCATCTCTCACAGGAGTGAATCCTTGTTCCCCTGCCATGGTGGGAGATGAACCCACAATAATGTGTTTAAGAGAGGACAAAAAGTCCACTTTCCATTAAATTCATCAAATACTTGCTAAGTTTTATGTTTGGAGTAGGAGATCTCAAGAATGAGAATTGGGTCATTGTCCTCAGGAAGTCCACAACCTTGAATCAAAATTTTATAATTCAAATTCAAAATGGCATTTACCTCTGGTTGGGGTTGGGTGGGACAGGGGAAAGGAAAAAATAAGGTGTTGTTTGACTTTATCAGTATTGGCTTTTTATACATAATTTAATCATCTCATGAAAAAGAAAAATGTCTCCCAGAGGGTATAACAGTGAGTTAGAGGAGAGAGAGAGAGACAGAGAGAGACAGAGAGACAGAGAGACAGACAGAGAGAGAGACAGAGCGGGGGAGAGGAGGCTAGGGAGTGTAGTAAGGAAAGAAGAAAGATTGATTCTCCAGTATTTCCATTTTCTGTACTTTTATTCTTGGTCTCCAATTTTTTTAAAGTAAAAACTTAGATGTCATTGTATTCTCCAGAGAAAAGCATGTAAAACAATGTATGTACCCTGTCCTCAGAGTTCTGCCACTGCAGCTTTGCATGAATGACTACTGTCTACACAGAAGTGTAAGTGGTACACAGCACCTAAGGCTCACAGTCTAGGGATGAGACAGATAATCAATGAGCAAGCAAGTAAACACAGAACTACAGACTTGAAAATAGGAAGAAAAACAGGAGTAATGAGGTACAGGGTTTACTTTAGAATTGAACTTAGCATGCGACTGTAGCCTCTCTGAGATGGGAATATTTAAGCTGAGACTTATAGACTGACACGCTAGCAAAGCAAAACTCAGAGTAGGTTTTGGGGAGAGTGTTACAGGTGATGGGAGCAATGAAACAGGTATTTCTTTTAAAACTAAGGGTGCATGAATGGAAACAGGCAGTATCTGAGATACTCTGTCTGCTGAGCCAGGTTAAATGTCACAGGTCGTCAGTGAAAAATGAGAGTTAATGTGCTCCAACCAGAGAAAGAAAATTAAAGAGAAAGCTTCTGAAACTTCAAGGTACAATGCAGCAAGAGGCTTGGGGTTGAAACAACAGAGATAGGGATGTGGAGAATTTTCTCTTTTATACATGTGTTTATTTATTTTATTGTATAAATTTGAGGCCTACAACATGACATTGAGAACTTTCTGATTTTGGACAGTTCATCAATATTCCAGTGTTAACAATTTTTGGTAATTACTCTCTTTTTCTCCAGTGGAACTGACAGGAAAACGCTTGAATGAAAATCATAAAAAGTAGCAGATTAATAATAATTTCTTATGCACCAGGCTTGGCTACTTATCTTTGGGGACAGCAAAGAAAAAGGACCTATAGGTTTAGGCCCCACAACTCAGTCAATCCTGAGAAAACTGAAGTGCAAAACAAAGTGAGTACTGACAGTTCCTAAAGGAGAGAAAAGCAACTGGATACCTGGGTTTGTGGGACAATTCCCAAAGGGTAGGAAGGACAGGGTGTTTGGAGACATGATGGAGGGCTGAAGCAATGAACAAGGTTTTAGTTTATCAGAAGGCCAAATGGGTCCCCTAGAAAACGACTCAGCCTAGTTACCCAACTCAAGGCCACATGGCTACGGAGTGGCAAAATCAGGAGAGGAACTGACATCTGAAAGATTTCACCCCTTCTAGTAAATTACCCAAGATGATTTTCCCCACAATTCTTTGAAGTTCCTGTGACGTTGTTTTTGGAATGATTTTTTTAATAGTGTGTGTGTTCGTATGTGTGAAAGAATGGCAATCTTTTGAAGACAGACTCATTAGCATAAATGTGCTTCTGTTCTTTTATTTGCCTGTTTCCCTCTTATTTACTTATGACATCGTAGAACTATCAAATGAGTGTATTTCTTGCTGGTGAGGTATCCTAATTCCAGACAATACAGGGAAATTTATAAACATTGAAGAGAGGGACCTCGGGAATATTGAGCATCCCCTCTGGTCATACCCTTGAGACTGTGGGGACAGCTAAGCAGAGATGTGGAGGAAACACATGAAAGGCGTTTACAGGAAGTGCAGGCTGAGCCTTTATGAGTGAATTTTAAGGGAATAGAAACCTGGAAAGATGGTGACAGAGGGAAAGACACCTGTCTGCCAGTGTTGGAGAGACTTGGCAGCAGAATGCTAAAAGATCAAGAATAGGACTAGAGTTCTGGGTAGCTCACCATCATTTCCTGAGTTATCCCTTTGCTGTGTGGATATATTCCTTTGACAGAAAGTGCTATTAACTCCCATATTTTTGCACAGGACATAAGTGATAAAAGTATAAGCTCTGGGGTCTCTAGCAACTTTGACAAAACATTTAGCATCTTAGTGCCTGGGTTTCCTCATCTGTAACAGAGGCAAATGGGTCCCTACCAAGGTTGCAGCCACCCAAACAAGTGCCTTCACATGGTTCCACTCAGCCTGGCCATTCTCTGATGACATACATGTCCTGAATCCTGTGGAATATGGTGGCATGAGAACCCTTGACAGGCTGGCCTGGCATGTTTAGAGTCTGGCTGAGAGAGCTGCAGGACTTTGGAGTTCTACTTGAGCTGCTCAGTGCATTATCCAGCCAGATAGCCACTTCAGTCTAGCTTCAGGCCCAGGGGCCTCCAAGCCACACTGACCTTCAGTGCAGTAGCCCTCAGGGGCTCTGTGATCCTTTGCTCTGATATCAGGACTTGAGATCTTAACTGTGCAGAACTCATTCCCTGGATGGGTTAGACACTGCTGACCCCTCTGACTCCCAGGTGTAGGTGCTGCTGCTCTGTAGGTATGATTTGCCCTGGCTTTCTGGAGTCCACATTCTCCCTAGACAGACCATCACTACCCTGGGTGAAGTTCACATTTCCCAGGAAAGAGTCCAGGAATCTGGAACCATATTTTCTTCTGAATAACTGACTTTAAGTTTCATTCTTCTCTGGGGGTGTGTCCTGGATGGGGAGTGGTCAGGGCTGCTCTCTGGGGACACTGGACAGTGGGCAGCCTTGCTTTACCGCACCTAGTCTACCCAGGAGGGCAGTGTAACCCTACCGGTTATTGGGCCTTCCCCATGCCTGGGATCCTCTGGGCATTCCCAGGACAACCAAGACCCATTGCAAAGACTGGCCACCACACTGTGCTCAAGTGTGTGTCTGCCTATGTGCCTGAGTGCGCACACAAGTGTTTGTACACATGCTGACCTGAATGCCTCCACATAGTTCTTCTATATTACAATTTAAAATGTTGCCTCATATTGTATATTCTGGAGAAAGCCTTGGGTATAAGTCATTGTAAACTTGGAAGAGGGTTTTTTTTTAATCATGTAGAATAAGTATTTTTATAGATTGAAGGTTGATCCATTTTTTAATACTTACTAGAGAGAAAACTATCTGTGTAAATTCACACACACATATAATATTTTATCAAGAGGCTATCTTTTCTTTAACGCATGTTTTTGGCCCCTTTATTAAAAACCAGATGACTGGGAGTATGACCGGGGAGAACCAGGAAGAAAGCTAAGCCCTTGCCTGTGAGCCAGCTGGTGCATGGACTGGGGCAAGAAGAACAGCGTCCCACCTCTGGTGAGCAACCAACTGATTCAGAGAAACCGTATTATTTGATTGACTTTGCAAGCCTAAAGCCAGTAGTCTGAGCAACTCTTTAGAGGACAACAGTATGCAATATAGTAACTGTTGTAGGTTTCCTACTGCCTTATCACTGTTTCAATTCATTTTATTATTCTGTTTTATTCCCTTTAAAATTAAATTAAAAAACTCAGATGGCTGAGGGTGAATGGGGTTGTTTCTGTATCTTTAATTCTATTTTGTTAGTCAACATGTCTACTTTTGTGCCAGGAACATACTGTTTTTATTACTGTAGCTTTCTAATACATCCTGAAATGTGAGATTGTAATGCCTCTTGCTTTGTTTTTTTGCACAGGATGGCTTTGGTTATCCTGGGTCTCTTTTCACTCCATATACATTTTAACATTTTTCCTAGTTGTGTGAACAATGCTGTTGGTATTTTTATTGAAGTTACATTAAATCTGTAAATCATTTTTTGGTAATATGGCCATTTTGACAACATTGGTTATGCCTAACAAGGAGACAGGATGTCCTTCCATGCTCTAATGTCCTCTTCAATCCCTTTTTCAGAGTACTAAGTTTTAATTATACAGAGGTCTTTCACTTCCTTGAATATGTTAATTCATAGGTACTTAATTTATTTTAAAGCTACCATGAATAGGATTGTTTTCTTGATTTCCTTCTCCATAGGTTTGTTGTTGGTGTGTAGGGATGCTATTTAGTTTTTTTGTATGTGCTAATTTTATCTCCTGCCACATTGCTGACTTTGTTGGTTATAAGGGTCTCCTGCTGGAGTTTTGTGGGTCTTTGTTGTAAAGGATCATGTCATCAGTGAATAAGAATAGTTTGACTTCTTCCTTTCTGATGCATATCCTTTTTATTTCTCCTCCTGCCTTCCCTGCATACCGCTCAGAAGCCAAACTAAATTCTGTCACTCTGGAATTTCCTCTTTTCCCCTTATATCAAAGAAATCTTTTTTTCAGTCTGAGAAAATCCTTTTCCCTTCATGTTTCTTCCAATGTTTTTTGCTGTCTCTATTGGAAAATTTACCTCCCTCTGGAGCTCAAGGCAGTTATGAACAAAAGCCAGGAACTAAGCGGAAAATATAAGTTTTCTGCCCTCCGGTACAAACACCCTTGGGGTCATGAAGGCTAGAACTAACTACCTTCTTGATGAAGGGGAGAAAAGAAGAATGAACAGGGAGAAAGCAAATACATAAATATATTAATCTTTTAAACTATTATCAAGTTACAGAGTGAAAGGAATTCTCATATGCCACTTATGGAAGTGTAAATAGATACAACCACTTTGGTAGAGTTTTGCAGTAACTACTAGGTCAAACAAGTGTATTTCATAGCTATATATGTAGCTGTACATCCAATATAAATGAGTGCTTATGACCACCAAAAGACATGTATAGGAGCATTCATAGAAGCACTATTCTTTTTCAAAATTTTTATTTATTTGTTTGTTTTTTGAGACAGGTTTTGCTATGTAGTTCTAGATAGCTTTGGACTTACTATGTAGCCCAGGGTGGTCTTGGACTTGTGGTGATCCTCTTGCCTCAGCCTCTGGAGTGCTGGGATTACAGGTGTGTGCCACCATGCCCAGAAGCACTATACTTTATTTATTTTATTTATTTTTTTATTTTAAAGATAGTAAAATCCAACAAAACATAACTGAATGAAGTCAATCAAAACAAAGCAGTAGAACTGGTACAGAACTTCTAAGAAAGATACTATGAAAACAATAGCTACTTTAGTATATCTTGTTATTTTCAGAATAGTTGACCTTTCCAAAAGGTATAGTAAAATCAAACCAAAAAACAAAACAAAAAAACAAACAAAAAATACACACAGTAAAACCAATAAAAACAGAGTATAAAATAAGGCCAAAAAATTAATCAAAATAAAGCAAAACAACGAGAACAATATTGGGCCTCAAAGACAAGACAGAAGAGAATCCCCCATTTTTGCTACATTGTGTGCTGTCATCTTCCAAAGAGATGCTCAGGCTGCCAGCCTCAGGCCTGCAAAATGAACAAAACAATACTAGCATTTAGTTGTTTTATGTACCTTAGTTGCTATCAATGTAGCCAGACCTCCGAACAAGCAGGTTGCTTTAAGGGGCAGGGAAGAGAGTTTTGTCCTTGATTCTTAGCCCGCACACCAGTAGGCGTATGGGAGCAGGGGTGCGCATGTTTCTCTTCCTGGGGTCCACGCCGGTAGCACAGGCCCCTGGAAGACAGTCTTACTTGTCTCCTGGTTGGAGGCACTCAGGCCCGGCTGGGCGGGCTCCTGAGAAGCTCATTTCTTTCTCCTGGGGTCCACGCCGGTCACCCAGAAGCATTATTCTTAATAGGACCAAACTGGAAACAACCCAAATGTCCTTCAATCATGGATGATATAACCATCACTGGAATATTGCATAGAGCAGTGAAAATAAAACAAGAAGCAACAACATGGCTGAATTTCACAGGCAAAGGTGAATTAAGGAAAATAAGCAAATATCCTACCCAGGAAACAGAAAGATCATATAGTATGATTCTCTTTATACACAAAGTTTTTAAAATGGCAGAACCAAGCTGTGGTGTTGAGAGTCAGTGCTGGGGGAAGGAGAAGGAAAGGGGATAGTGTTTGAGAGGAAGCATGGATGGGCTTTTAGAGGCTGGAAATGTTCTGGGTTTGTGCTGTTGTTTTACCATGTGTGATTTCAGTTTGTGATAATTTCTTGAAAATTAACATGCAATGCTTATAACTTTGTATACTTTTCTGTACATAGCCAATAAAAAGTTTAATAACATAGGCAAGAAAAAATAAAGGCTTGATTATTTTTAGATACATATTAGAAAACAGAGGGGAACAAGGACTGAATTAACATTAGATGTGAACATTAGAGAGTGGAAGGAGTCCAAGATAATGCCCAAGGTTCCAAATGAAGAAATGATGGTGGTATTAGTTGAGATAGGAAACATTGGAAGAGGTAAAACTAGGTGAATAGGCAGTGAATCTGATTGGCACATAATGTATTCATACTGTCTGGAAGGCACAATTATATGGGGCTTAAAAAGAAGAACCAATTTTTGATTCTGAATTTTCTGGAATTTGCACCACTTTATTCAATTAAAAAAAGTGTGCAGCAATTTGTAATAATCAGATCTTATAAACAATCCAAATGTCCATCAACTGAAGAATGGATAAAAAAGATGTGATTTTTTTTATATAATGGAGTACTATTCAGCTATAGAGAAGAATAAACTAGATACTTTTATAGGTAAATGGATGCAACTAGAAACCATACTCATAAGTGAAATAAATCAGACTTGCATGTGTAAACACCATATTGTCTTGCTAGTGTAAGAAACTGAAAGTAAATAAGATCCAAAAGTTATAATGGGTATAGTGAAGGGGAAAGAAACTGCTCAAAGGGAAATCATATTGTTTGATCAATTTTTATACTCTGATAATCTGAGTAACTATTTTAAAGACAAAAATATGCAATATAACACCATTGTTAAATTCCTATCATCTTGTTTTGATTTCCTATATCACTAGTGTGTTTTTCTTGTTTTGAAATCCTATATCACTAGTGTGTTTTTTTGTTTTTTCTTGTTTGTTTGCTTTTTGATTTTTCTGTGTTTTTTCTCTTTAAAATAAAAAAGAATAAAAAATAAAAAGGAATAAAAAATGTGTGCAGAATGTATTAGCAACTATTTGAGGACTCTGAAAAGTAAAGATCAGCAGGCAGACCAGAGAATAACGCTAGATCTAAAAATAACTCATCAAAACTAGTGATGAATTTACTAGTTTTGTTCCTCCAGCATCCTCTGGCAGGAACTTAACACCTCAATACCAGAAATGATCACTTTTGAGTAGACAAAGGTCTCGTAATGCTGGATCAAAAAAGCATAAAAGGAAACTGGGAGAAATATGTGGATACTTTTTTCTTCTATTCTCTTGCTCCCAGTTACCAGGCAATCTCAGTTGGGGTGGTGGAGCAGTGGCAAACAGCAAGTAGGAATGGGAAACTACAGAAGTCAAAATTCTGGTTGGGTATGGTGGTATATGCTTGTAATCCCAACATTTACAGCTGGGGCAGGAGGATTGCAAGTTTGAGCCCAACCTGGACAATTTAGTGATCTGGTGAGACCTTGTCTCAAAATAATAATAATAATAACAATAATAACAACAACAATAATAATAATAATAATGAAGAAAGGACTGGAAAAGCAGCTCAGTGAAAAGGCCCTGGGTTCAATCTCCAGTACAAAGGAAAAGAAAAGAACTGAGAAGAAAAGAAAAGAAGTCTGACAGGACCTGGTGGAGCATCCCTGTAACCCAGCACTCTGAGAGGTGGAAGCAGAAGGATTACAAATTCAAATCCAGGGTGGGGCAATTTACGGATTGAATGAAATCTCATCTCAAAAAGGTGGGAGGATTGAGGATGTAGGTCGGTCTGATGACCCAGATTCAAACTCCAGTACTGCAAAAACGAAGTACCCACATTCTACAGAATCTTCTTTACTGTTCAACAGAGTTGTGGCTCCAGGAGAGGCCAAAACTTGAGGTTTTTTGTTTTGTTTTGGTCTTCGTCTTCCCGTACTCTGATCTATACCTTCTCATGTACACGAGACACAGCACAGTCCTAGGGGTGGATTGTATGTGGCCTGCTCAACCACAAACTAGAGCTCAGGGAACCAGAAAGTACTGGGAAGTTAACAGTCAATGGAAAATGAGAGCCTCAGGAAAGCAGGCTCACTCTATAAAGCTGTAATGAACTCTAAGGGTTACTGTTGACCTCTGCAAGTGTTTTGGTCCTAATTAGAGTAACAAAGACTCACAACTATTACAAACAGGCCTCCTCAGGGCCACAATTGACTGAATTGACCCAACTGACCACTGGTTGGTCAAGTGAGAAAGATTTGATTTGCTTGGCAAATTTTCAAAAACTTTAACTGCCATTGGAAACAGGTTGTAGGGGTGAAGAAGCACAACGTTTTCCATAAGTGGGAGAGGGGAAAGCAGCAGAGGGAGTTTCATTGAAGTGATGAAACTGTTCTGTGTCCTGATACTGATGGGAGTTGCATGAATCTATAAATGTATTAAAATTCATAAAAATGTAAACTAAAAAATAAAAGTCATTTTTAGGGAAAAATAAAAAATACATTTTTAAACATGCGACAGGTCTGGATCCTCAATTTTGAGTCTGTGCTCAAATAGTGGTACCATCACTTTCCAGCTGTGTGAACCAAGTGTCCTGACTGATCAAACAGTTAGAATCATTGCTTTTGCCTTCTAGAAGGTTTGTTGAAGTGAAAATTAAATGAAGTTATATATGAAACATGCTTAAGACAGTGCCTAACACATAATATATTCTCAGTGAATATGTGTCCAGTAGATGGCTCAATATAAGGGCCTGGCTGGGGTGCAGGAGATGGGTGAGAGGATGGAAGGCATCACCCTGTGAATCACTGTTGGTTGTATTTGGCCATTTGAGGCCAAAGGAAGAATGGCTACTGTGACCTGACATATTTTATTTATTTATTTATTTATTCATTTATTTATTTATATTTTACAAAGCAAAGCAGAAAAAAGGGTAGAAATAATATGGAATTTAAAAAAACAGTAAGAAATCAATACTAGTTAATATAGTACATATTGTTATCTTAAAAGTAGTTGTTCAAGTTAGGAGATCCAGGCATAAAAAATGATCAAACAATCAAACAATGACAGCACAAACTATTCTTTTTGATGAACTAACAGAGAATTGGTAGTATAGTTATTTATCTTGCATACTGATACATACATACAGTTATATGTATATACCTACATACGTATAATCTTTTCCTTTCTTCCATTTCTCCTTTCCCCTATCTCAGCTGTTCTTTAATTTTGAGGACTTTCTTTCCCTTTCATTATTACAATATCTATTGTACATTTTGGATCTTATTACTCTTTCAGTTTTTTAAATTATTATTTATTTATTTTTTACACTAGGGAGACAATACAATATTTAGAAATGTGAATCTGATTTATTTCACTTATGAGTATAGGCTCAAGTTGCCTCCATTTACTTATAAAAGCCTCAAGATCATCCATTTTATACCTGAGTAATGTTTCATTGTATAAAAATACCATATCTTTTTCACTCATTCTGTGGTGGATGGGCATTTTGGTTGTTTCCAAGATTTAGCTATTACAAATTGTGTTGCTATAAACATGGGTGCACATATATTACTGTGACACAATACTTCCAATTTTTCTGGAAAAATACCTAAGAGAGGAATAGCTGGATTTAATGGGACTTCAAATCCTAGTTTTTGAGGAATCTCCATACTGATTTCCACAGTGGTCGCACCAGGCAACACTCCCACCAACAGTAGAGAAGGGTTCCGTTTTCCCCACAGCCCTGCCAACATTTTTTTTAATTTTATTTTAAAGATAGTAAAATCCAACAAAACATAACAGAACAAAGTCAATCAAAACAAAGCAGTAGAACTGTTACAGAACTTCAAAGAAAGATACTATGAAAACAATAGCTACTATAGTGTATCTTGTTGTTTTCAGAATAGTTGACCATTCCATCAGGTATAGTAAAATAAAACCAAAAACAAAACACAATAAAACCAAAAACAAAAGGATATGAAATGACTTAAAAAAAAGAAACAAAAATTAATCAAAAGAAAGCAAAACAATGAGAACAATATTGGGACTCAAAGACAAGACAGAGGAAAACCCCCCATATTTGCTACATTGCATACTGTCATCTTCCCAAGAGATGTTCAGATGGCCGGCATCAGGCCTGCAAAATCAACCAAACAATACAAGCATTTAGTTGCTTTATGTACCTTAGTTGCTCTCAAGTTAGCCAGCCCCCCAAATCAGCAGGTTGCTTATGGGTGGGGTTGGGGGTGGGGAATATGTCCTTGATTCTCAGCCCGAGTGCTGGTAGGTGTAAAGGAGGCACATCTTTCTATCCCTGGAGTCCGCGTTGGTCACGCAGTCACCAGGAAGGCACGCTAGTTTTCTTCTGGTTGGAGCCTCTTTGACCCAATGTGGCTGGTTTGCAAGAGGCACATCTTTCTCTCTGTGGAGTCTGCACCTGTCACGCAGTCACCAGGAAGGCACAATAGATTTCTTCTGGTTGGTGCCTCTCTGCCCAACATGGCGGGTTCACGAGAGGCACAACTTTCTCTCCCTGAAGTCTGCACCTGTCACGCAGTCACTAGGAAGGCCCGCTAGTTTACTTCAGGTTGGAGCATCTCTGACCCAACATGGGGGGTTCTCCAGAGGCACATCTTTCTCTCCCTTGAGAACACGCTGGTCACACAGTCACCAGGAAGGTCTGCTAGTTTTCTTCTGGTTGGAGCCTCTCTGACCCAACCTGGTGGGTTCTCGAGAGGTACATCTTTCTCTCCCTTGAGTCCACACCACTCAGTCACCAGGAAGGCATGATATATTTCTTCTAGTTGGCGCCTCCCTTCCCAACAAGGTGGGTTCAAGTGAGGAACATCTTTCTCTCCCTGAGGTCCATGCTGGTCATGCAGCCACCAGGTAGGCGTGCTAGTTTTCTTCTGGTTGGAGCTTCTGTGAACCAATGTGGCGGGTACTTGAGAGGCACATCTTATTCTCCCTGGAGTCTGTGCAGTCACTAGGAAAGTACGCTAGTTTTCTTCTGGTTGGTGCCTCTGTGCTCAACCTGGTGGGTTCATGAGAGGCACATCATGCCCTCCTTGGAGTCCGTGCTGGACATGCAGTCACCAGGAAGGCAAACTAGTTTTCTTCTGGGTGGCACCTCCCTGCCCAACATGGCAGGTTCACGAGAGACACATCTTCCTCTCCATGGAGTCTGAGCTGGTCAAGCAGTCACCAGGGCAGCACACTAGTTTTCTTCTGGTTGGAGCCTCTCAGACCTAATGTGGCAGGTTCTGGACAGGCTCATATTTCTCACTCTGGCGTCCATGACTGTCACACAGTTACCAGGAAGGCACGCTAGTTTTCTTCTGGTTGGAACCTCTTTCCCAACGTGGCATGTTCTGGAGAGGTACATCTTTCTCTCCCTTTAGTCCATGTCAGTCATGCAGTAACCAGGAAGGCACACTAGTTTTCTTCTGGTTGGTACCTCTGTGCCCAACCTGGCGGGTTCAAGAGAGACACGTCATGCCCTCCCTGGAGTCTGTGCTGGTCACACAGACACCAGCAAGGCACGTTAGTTTTCTTCTGGTTGGCACCTCTGTGCCCAACATGGCTGGTTCATGAGAGACACATCTTTGTCTCCATGGAGTCTGCACTAGTCACGCAGTCACCAGAAAGGCACGCTAGTTTTCTTCTGGTTGGAGCCTCTCAGACTCAATGTGACAGGTTCTGGAGAGGCACATCTTTCTCTCCACTGAGTTCTCACTAGCCACGCACTCACCAGGAATGCACGCTGGTTTCTGTTTGGTTGTCCCTTCTGTGCCCAACATGGCGGGTTCACAGGAGGCACATATCTTTCTTGCCAGAGTCCATACGTGTCATGCAGTCACCAGGAAGTCACGTTAGTTTTCCTCTGATCGAACCTCTCTGACCCACAAAGGCGGGTTCACATGAGACACATCCTTCTCTCCCTGGAGTCCCCAATGGTCTCGCAGTGTCCAGGAAGGCATGCTAGTTTTCTGCTGGTTGGATCTTTTCTGACCCAACATAGCGTGTTATGGAAAGGCACATCTTTCTCTCCCTGGAGTCCTCACTGGTTACACAGTCACCCAGAAAGCATCCTAGTTTTCTTCTGTTTGGAGCCTCTCTGACCTAATGTGGCGGGTTCTCACCAGGCACATTTTTCTCTCTCTAGAGTTCACACAGATCATGCAGTCATAAGGAAGGCAGGCTAGTTTTCTTCAGGTTGGAGCCTGTGTGACCCAACATTGTGGGTTTTCGAGAGGTGCATCTTTCTCTTCCTGGAATTCCTGCTGGTCACACAGTCACCAGGAAGGCATGCTAGTTTTTTACTGATTGGTGCCTGCCTGCCCAACATGGTGGGTTCAAAAGAGGCATATCTTTCTCTCCCTGCAGTCTGTGCTGGTCACACAGTTACCAGGAAAGCACACTAGGTTTCTTCTGGTATGCACCTCCATGTCCAACATGGTGGGTTCACGGGAGGAACATCATGCCCTCCTTGAATTCTGTGCTGGTCATACAGTCTCAACAAAAGCACACTAGTTTTCTTCTGGTTGGAGCCTCTCTCACCCAAAGTGGCAGGTTCTCAAGAGGCACATCTTTGTCTCCCTGGAGTCCACATCATTAACACAGTCACCAGGAAGGCATGCTAGTTTTCCTCTGGTTGGCGCCTTCCTGCCCAGCATGGCAGGTTCACAAGAGGCACATGTTTCTTTAACTGGAGTCCACTATGGAACTGCAGTCACCAGGAAGGCATGATAGTTTTCTTCTGGTTGAAGCCTCTCTGGACCAATGTGGTGGGTTCTCAAAGGGCACATGTTTCTCTTCCTGGAGTCCATGGTGGTCACACAGTCACCAGGAAGGCATGATAGATTTCTTATAGTTGGCGCCTCAATGACCAACATGGCAGCTTCACAAGAGGTACATGTTTCTTTCCCTGGAGTCTGCACCTGTGACAGTCACCAGGAAGGCACGCAAGATTTCTTCTGGTGGGAGCCTCTCAGACCCAACGTGGTGGGTTCTGGAGAGGCACATGTTTCTCTCCCTGGAGTCTGCATCAGTCATTCAGTCCAGGAAAGTATGCTAGTTTTCCTTGGGTTTGCACCTCAGTGCCCAACATGGTGTATTGACGAGAGGCACATCATGCCCTCCTTGGAGTATGTGCTGGTCACAGAATCACCAGGAATGCACGGTAGTTTTCTTCTGGTTGGAGCCTCTCTTACCCAATGTGGTGGGTTCTCGAGAGGCACATCTTTCTTGCCCTGGAGCCCATGTTGGTAATGCAGTCACCGGGAAGGCATGCTGGTTTTCTTTTTTTTGGAGCCTCTCTGATCCAACGTGGAGAGTTCTCGAGAGGTAAATCTTTCACTCTCTGCAGTTCATGCCAGTGAAACAGTCACCAGGAAGGTACGCTCGTTTTGCTTTTGTTTCTGGCTCCCTGTCCAACATGGCAGGTTCTTGAAAGGCACATCTTTCTCTCCCTGGAGTCTGTGCCATTTATGCAGTCACAAGGAGGGCACGCTAGTTTTCTTCTGGTTGGAGCCTCACTGACCCAATGTGGCGTGTTCTCAAGAGACACATCTTTCTCTCCCTGGAATCCACACCAGTCACACAGTGGCCAGGAAGGCACCCTAGTTTTCTTCTTGTTGGAGGCTCTCTGACCCAAAGTGGTGGGTTCTCAACAGGCACATCTTTCTCTCCCCGGAGACCATGCTGGTCACTGAATCACCTGGAAGGCACGCTAGTTTTCTTCTGATGGAGACTCTCTGATCCAACATTGCAGGTTCTCAACAGGCATAGCTTTCTCTCCCTGGATTCCATGCAGGTCACACAGTCACCAGGAAGGCATGCTAGTTTTCTTCTGGTTGGCACCTCCCTGCCCAACATGGCGGTTTCAAAAGTATCACATCTTTCTCTCTCTGGAGTCAGGGATGGACTTGCAATCACCAGGAAGGCACGATAGTATTCTTCTGGTTGGAGCCTCTCTGAACCAATGTGGCAAATTCACGAGAGGTACATGTTTCTCTGCCTGGAGTCCATGGAAGTCAGGCAGTCACCAGGAAGGAATGCTAGTTCTCTGGGTGGAGCCTCCATGCCCATTATGGCAGGTTCATGAGAGGCACATCATGCCCTCCTTGGAGTCTGTGCTGGTCATGCATTCACCAGGAAGGCACGCTAGTTTTCTTCTGGTGGGATCCTCTCAGACCCAACGTGGTGGGTTCTGGAGAGGCACATCTGTCTCTTCCTGGAGTCCACACTGGTCATGCAGTCACCAGGAAGGCAGGCTAGTTTTCTTCTGATGGAGCCTCTCTGGTTGCACGTGGCAGGTTCTCGAGAGGCACATCTTTCTCTCCCTGGAGTCCTTGCTGCTCACACAGTCATCAGGAATGCACACTAGTTTTCTGCTGGTTGTAGCCTGTCTTACACAGCGTGGCGGGTTCTCAAGAGGCACATCTTCCTCTCTCTGGAGTCCATGCCGTTCACACATTCACCAGGAAGGCACGCTAGTTTTCCTCTGGTTGGAGCCTCTCAGACAAAATATGGCGAGTTATGAAGAGGCACATCTTTCTCTCACTGGAGTCCGCGCTGTTTATGCAGTACCCAGGAAGGCACACTAGTTTTCTTCTGGTGGGATCCTCTCAGACCCAACGTGGTGGGTTCTGGAGAGGCACATCTGTCTCTCCCTGGAGTACACGCTGGTCATGCAGTCACCAGGAAGGCACACTAGTTTTGTTTTGGTTGGAGCCTCTCTGACCCAATGTGGCAGGTTCTCGAGAGGCACATCTTGGTCTCTGGAATTCGTGTCACGCAAGCAGTCATCAGTAAGGTATGCTAGTTTTCTTCTGGATGTTGCCTCTGTGACAAACATGGTGGGTTCAGGAGAGGCACATCTTTCTCTCCCTGGAGTCTGCGCTGGTCACACACTCACCAGGAAGGCATGCCAGTCTCTGTCTGGTTGGCGACTCTCTGCCCAAAAAGGCAGGTTCACGGGAGGCACATCTTTCTCTTCATGGAGTCCATGCTTGTCATGTAGTCACCAGGAAGTCATACTAGTTTTCCTCTGATGGAGCCTCTCTGACCCAATGTGGCGGGTTCTGGAGAGTCACATCTTTCGTTCCTTGAATTTTGCACCAGTCCTGCAGTCACCAGGAAGGCACACTAGTTTTCTTGTGGTTGGCGCCTAAATGCCCAACATGGTGGGTTCACATGAGGAGCTTCTTTCTCTCCCTGGAGTTGGTGCCTGTCACACAATCATGAGGAAGGCATGCTAATTTTCTTCTGGTTGGAACCTCTATTTCCCAACGTGGCATGTTCTGGAGAGACACATCTTTCTCTCCCTGGAGTCTGTGATGTTCATGCAGTCACCAGGAATGCAGGCTTGTTTTCTTCTGGTTGATGCCTCCATGCCCAACCTGGTGTGATCATGAGGGGCACATCATGCACTCCTTGGAGTCCATGCTTGTCTCGCAGTCCCCAGGAAGGCACACCAGTTTTCTTCTGGTTGGAGCCTCCCTGAACCAACTTGGTGGGTTCTTGAGAGCTGCATCCTTCTCTCCACAGAGTCCACGCTGGTCATGCACTCACCAGGAAGGCACACTGGTTTCTTTCTGGTTGTCCCTTCCATGCCCAACATGGTGGGTTCACAGGAGGCACGTATTTTTCTTGCTGGAGTCCATGTATGTCACGCAGTCACCAGGAAGTCATGTTACTTTTCCTCTGATCGAGCCTCTCTAACCCAAAATGTTGGGTTCACGAGACACACATCTTTCTCTCCCTAGAGTCCTCACTGGTAACACAGTGTCAAGGAAGGCATGCTAGTTTTCTGCTGGTTGGATCCTCTCTGACCCAACATGGCGGGTTATGTAAAGGCACATCTTTCTCTCCCTGGAGTCCCCAATGGTTATGCAGTCACCCTGAAGGTGACCTAGTTTCTTTCTGGTTGGAGCCTCTCTGACCCAATGTGGCGGGTTCTCGACAGGCACATTGTTCTCTCCCTGGAGTCTGCACTGATCCTGCAGTCATAAGGAAAGCACGCTAGTTTTCTTTGGTTTGGAGCCTATCTGACTCGACATGGCAGGTTCTCAAGAGGTACATCTTTCTCTTCCTGGCTTTCCCACAGGTCACACAGTCACCAGGAAGGCACACTAGTTTTCTTCTGGTTGGCACCTCCCTGCCCACCATGGCGGGTTTACGAGAAGCATTTCTTTCTCTCCCTGCAGTCTGTGCTAGTCACTCAGTTACCAGGAAAGCACACTAGTTTTCTTCCAGTTTGCACCTCCGTGTCCAACATGGCAGGTTCACCAGAGGCACATCATGCCCTCCTTGGAGTCCGTGCTGGTCACACAGTCTCAATGAAGGCACGCTACTTTTCTTCTGGTTGGAGCCACTCTCACCCAAAGTGGCAGGTTCCCGAGAGGCACATCTTTGTCTCCCTGGAGTCCGTGCCATTAACGCATTCACCAGGAAGGCATGCTAGTTTTCTTGTGGTTGGCGCCTCCCTGCCCAACATGGCGGGTTCACAAGAGGCACATGTTTCTGTTTTGGAATCTGCTACAGACATACAGTCACCAGGAAGGCACAATATTTTTTTTCTGGTTGAAGCCTCCCTGACACAACATGGCTGGTTCTCGAGAAGTACTTCTTCCTCTCCCTGGATTTGTGCTGGTACCACTGTCACCAGGAAGGCATGGTAGATATCTTCATGTTGGAGTCTCTCTGACACAATTTGGCAGGTTCCTTAGAGGCACATCTTTCTCTCACTGGAGACTGCACTGGGCAGGCAGTCACCAGGAAAGCATGGTAGTTTTCTTCTGGTTGGAGTCTCTCTGAACCAACTTGGGGGGTTCTCCCGAGGCCAATCTTTCTCTCCCTGTAGTACATGCCAGTCCTGCAGTCACTAGGAAGGCCCACTAGTTTTCTTCTGGTAGGAACCTCTCTTACCCAACGTGGCAGGTTCTCGAGTGGCACATCTTTCTCTCCCTGAATTCCACACTGCTCGTGCAATAACCAGAAAATCATGCAAGTTTTATTCTTGTTGCGCCTCGCTACCCAAAATGGTGGGTTCCTGGGAGGCACATCTTTGTCTCCCATGAATCCTTGCCCTTTCTGGAGTCAGCACTGGTTTTGCAGTTAGCAGGAAGGCACTACAGCTTTCTTCTTGGAGCTTCTCTCACCCAACGTGGTGGTTTCTCGAGAGGCACATCTTTCTCTCCCTGGATTCTGCACCTGTCACGCAGTCACCAGGAAGGTATGGCAGTTTTCTTCCAGTCGGCGCCTCCATGCACGAAACGGCAGGTTCACGGGTGGCACATCATTCTCTCAATGGAGTCCATGTGCATCACTGAGTCATCAGGAAGGCACGCTAGTTTCCTTCTGACAGAGCCTCTCTGACCCAACATGGCAGATTCTCCAGAGGCACATCATTCTCTCCCTGGTTTCAGCGCCTAGAGTCATCAGGAAGGCACGCTAGTATTCTTGTGGTTGGCCCCACTGTGCCCAACATGGCAGACTCACGGGAGACACATCTTTCTCTCCGTGGAGTCCAGGGGGATCATGCAGTCACCAGGATGGCCCGCTAGTATTTGGCTGGTTGGCCACTCTGTGCACAAAATGGCAGGTTCACAGGAGGCACATCTTTCTCTCTGTGGAGTCCACATAGGTTTGCAGTCATTAGGATGGCAGGCTAATTTCCTCTAATGGAGCCTCTGACCCAACATGGTGGGTGCACGAGAGGCACATCTTTCTCTCCCTGGATCCATGCCAGTCCCGCAATCACCAGGAAAGTATGCTAGTTTTCTTCTGGTTGGCGCCTCAATGCCCAACATGGCGTGTTCACAAGTTGTACACATTTCTCTCCTTGGAGTCCTTGCCTGTCATGCAGTCACCAGGAAGGAATGCTAGTTTACTTCTCGTTGGCGCCTTCTTGACCAAATTGGCGGGTTCACGAGAGGTACATCTTGCCCTCCTTGGTGTCCGAGCTGGTCAAGCTATGACCAGGAAGTCACGCTAGTTTTGTAGTGGTTGAAGCCTCTCTGTCCCAACCTGCCAAGTTCTTGACAGGCACGTCTTTCTCTCCCTGAATTCCGCACTGGTCACACAATCACCAGGAAGTTACGCTAGTTTTCTTCTGGTTGCACCTCCATACCCAACATGGGGGCTTCACGGGAGGCACATTTATCTCTCCCAGGTGTCCATGTGGGTCATGCCATCACCAGGAAGGCATGCTAGGTTTCTTCTGATGGAGGCTGTCTGACCCAACATGGCGGTTTCTCGAGAGGCACATCTTTCTTTCCCTGGAGTCCATACTTTTCCCTCAGTCACCAGGAAGTCACGCTAGTTTTCTTCTGGTTGGAGCCTCTCAGATCTGAAGTGTCAGGCTTTCGAGAGTCACATCTTTGTCTCCCTGGAGTCTGTGCTGGTCTCAGAGTCACCAAGAAGGCTCACTAGATTCTGTCTGGTTGCTGCCTCCCTGCCCAACATGGCAGGTTCATGAGAGTAACAGCTTTCTCTCCCTGGGGTTCACATGGGTCACACAGTCAGCAGGAAGGCATGCTAGTTTTCTTCTGGACTGATCCTTTTAACCCAACGTGTCAGATTCTCAAGAGCAGCATCTTTCTCTCCCTGGAATCTGTGCTGGTCACACAGTCACCAGGAAGTCATGCTAGTTTTCTTCTGGTTGGAGCCTCCAGTCCCCACATGGTTGGTTGAAGAGTGGTACATCTTGCCCTCCATGGAATGCGAGTTGCTCATGCAATCACCAGGAATGTACGCTAGTTTTCTTCTGGTTGGATCCCGTCTGACCCAACATGGCGGGTTCTCGAGGGGCACATCTTTCTCTCCATGGAGTCCACGACAGTCACACAGTCACAAGGAAGTCACAGTAATTTTCTTCTGGTTGGCACTCCATGCCCAACATGGTGGGTTCACAAGAGGCATACCTTGCCCTCCCTTGAGTTGGCGCTGTTTTCTCATTCACCAGGAAGGCACGCTAGTTTTCTTCTTGTTGGAGCCTCTCTGACCCAACCCTTGAGGGGCACATCTTTCTCTTCCTGGTTTCCACACCTGCAGTGTGTCTGCACTTCTGAACAATGCGGCTGGCACCTTGTGTTCTAATGGGCAGAGGTCAAATCCTCCAACGCCCTGCAGCTATGCTGGCTGCTCCCTGATGAGTGGCTCTGGGGTCCTGGGACTCTGGGCTGGGCTCAATACTTCTGTTCCCTGTAAGTCTGGTTTGGTGTTCCCCTGATGGATTCTGCTGGGACAGTGACCTGGGCTTCGCTGGATCCTGTATGCAGCTAGTAAGGATTCACTCACGGAATGTGGTGCTGGACCTTCCACCTGGCTCTGTGTCCTGTGAGGCTGGTTGGGCTTTCCCCTGATGGATTGCACTGAAATGCTGGGCTGGGCAGAGCTCGATCCTTTGTGCAAGAAGTAAGGCCTCACTCCTGGAGTGTGGTGCTGCACCTTCCACCTGGCTGGGTGGAGTCAATCTTTCCTTTCTTGATCATTAGCCATAATCCTGTCTTGAAGTCCTGTGAGTTTATCTTCAGTTTTGTTCATGTGGGTTTGCCAGCTTTCTATGTAATTTTTTATTTCCTGGATATGTCTCTGAATCTGTTTCGTGCATTCCAAGTCTTTCTTTTATTATTCATTCAAGATTTCCACCATTTTACTATACTGCTCTACTTTTAAACTATGGCTTCTTTGGATATGCTCACCAATTCTTTCATTATGCTTATCTTTTTTTTTCACTTTTGAGACTATTTCTGATCTGATTTCCGTTAAGTTCTCTTAGAGTTGTTTTTTAACTTACATTTCTATCATTTCTGATATTTCTGGTGTGTAATTTCCAATTTCTTTTATGTCTTGGTCTCCTGAACTTGTTCTGAATGGGATGGATGATTGAGATTGCATTTTTTTCCTTCCTTTTGGGATTTTCCTGTGTTCCTCCTGTTCTGCCAGTTTCCAAGTCATAGTTGCTTCCCACGCTGTTGACCTGTGTATCAGTGGCCCTCAGTGAGGTTTGCCAATGGGTCTGTGTGTGTGGCTTCCTGGTGCCTGTGTCACCATGTATTCCCAGATGGCTCTGGGTCTCTGGGTGCTGCCTTCCAGTCCCTGTGGGCCTCACTGAGGATAGCTGTGTTTGGGTGGGACTCTGGGCACAGCTTCAGCTTCCCAGTCCCAACTGACCTCACCAAGGGTTCCCAGATGGCTGCACATATCTGGCAGTGTCTCCCATTCCCCACAAGTTCAAGTCCTGTGTAGGTAACTTAACAAGCAATTGTCTCAAAATAAAAAAAGGAAAAAAGAAAAAAGAATTGAGGAATGTAGATTACATAATGTGCTCCTGAGTTTAATTCCAGTACTGCAAGAACAAACAAACAAATAAATAAATAAAATAAATAAATTGCAACGTAGAACTGTCATTCAGCCCTTAAGTATAAACACCTCCCTAGCAGCTATTAAAATGTTAAAATATTTTCATAATGACTGGCAAATGCCCTGAACACCCTAAGTGTTCCCCAATATATCCTTCTCCACTTCACACAGTTTGGCTCTTGGGTGTACTGGTTGGATGCTACCAGGGACTGCCCTGGTCCTTCACCAAATGTCTTTAGGTACTGTTTTACTCTGTGTCCCCTTCCTCTATACAATGAACAGGCTCAATCCCTGTGAGCAAATGAGAAATCCCCATCTTTTATATGAGGCTGCATTTTGAGCATCACCTTTGCTTGAATTTGGGAATATTGCCTACTCGGAGACCCAAGAGTTGTGTCTGATTTTTTTTTTTGTCTTTTTGAGACAGCATCTCACTATGCAGTTTAGGCTGGCCTTGAGTTTACTTTGTAGTATAGGCTAGTCTGGAACTCACAATGATCCTCCTGCCTCAGCCTCCTAAGTGCTGAAATTACAGGCATGCACTACCACCTTCAGCTTGTGTCTGCTTTTTTGGGGGGATCCTGGCTGACAGGTAGCTTCAGGCCTTCTTCTAGCTCATGGCCTATTCTTGAAATATTTTACCTTTGACAATCTGTGAGTCCACCTGGCAGAATTCTTTCCATCACATCCACCAGCTTACTGCAGAGGTTTCTTTTGTCTTGTCAATTTGTCTACTCCATTCTGTCAGTGTTCCCCACACTGTTCCCAGGATTTATCCTGACACCGACATTGTAGATAAGGTCCTGGTGTTCTATGAAGCAGAATAAAGTAGATGTTTGCTGTTGTTGAATCCCAGCTCTGCCACTTCTGTGATGATGGGAAAGATAGCAGTTCTGTGTTTTAGTTACCTCATTTTCAAAATGGTATAATGATAGTAACTATTTCATAGGATTGTTGAGAGAATTAAATGATATCATAGTGGAAAGCACAAATGATACTATAATGTCATTAGAAGAATGCTTAGAAGAATGCTTGGCTCATAGTAAAATCTCTACAAATGTTAAACATTATTATTTCTATTATTATTTTGTACTGAAATGTTAATGGGTACATTTAGGCATTTTTTTCAAACAGTTTCAATGTGGTTGCCTCTTTTGACCTGCATAACACTTCCAGAGAGGTAGATCCAAATGATACTGATTAGCATCTCCCTTTTTGAGGTGGGAAAGTTTACACTAGGCTACAGTAAGTGAGGCGGCCAAGGTTAAGGACAAGTTTTATTATTCCTATTCAATGTTATTGTCCCCTACCAGTGAAGAAGTGGATCATTATTTGTTCAATAAATATTTATTGAATTGTTACTATGTGCTAGGCATTGTATTGGGTGACAAGAATACAGTAGTGGGCAAGAAGACAAGTCCCTGCTCATGAAGTTGTTATTTTAGTAGGATATTGTTAATAAGCAAGTACATAACCATAAATGATATATACTAGTGTGATTGAAAATAAAACAGGGTGATGCGATTGAAAGTAACTATTTGTAGATGTGACCATTAATCATGATATGCCAATTTGAATGATTTAAGAAACACCTAAGCAGAATAGTAAAACACAGTTCTGGGTGTGTGTATGTGATTGATTCACATGTAGGCTAGCAAACTAAGGGTAGAAGACTCATCCCAGTTATGAGTGGCACCAACCAAGAGGCTTGTAGCCTGAATGGCATACAAAGGGAAAGGAAGAATTATACCTATTTAGAAGACTTTCAGTCTTCTTGTGCCCTTTGCTGCAATCACCTTTGGAACACTGGTTTCCAGGTCTCCAATTTCTTTAGTCTTCCAATTCAGACTCACACCAGTAATCCTCTAGTGAGCTTCCAGGCTTATGACCTTGGACTGGTGCTACAACCTTGATCCCTAACTTGTTTGGTGGCTTCCAACTTTTTCCTGGGCAGCTGTTTGATCCTTCAGCTCTCCAGCACCCAGATGGCCATTCTGGATTCTTCCATCTCTGATCCTGCAAACAACCATTATGGACTCTCCCATCTGATCTTGTAAACCTACTCACCAAATCCCTTTGCATAATTACACATATATTTTCTATTGATTTTACTTTTCTAGAGAGCCCTAATACAGAAGACAAGGTGGTGAAGCAAGGCTTTTCTGAGGATGTGGCTTTCATTACAAGTTGAGGTAAATGCCTTCTCACCTTGTATATGTAGCTGGCTGGGATCTGGCGGCAGGGCGAAGTTCTCATAAAGAAGACACCCAAGGTCCTACACTGGGGCACCACTTTCAAGTGGAAGAAGCAAGATGGAGGGATTCAATGTGTTATGGTTTTTGAGTAGATGTCCCCACAAAGCCTTATGCAGTCATGTGGGGAGGGCTTTTCAGAGGTGGCTGAATTTGGAGTTTGTGATTGATTCATGGTCCAATGCCAGGATTAAGGGTGTGCTACACCATATAATATAAGGGATAGAAAAAGTCTTACCTCTTCCCCTTGTTGCTTTTGCTGTCTTCCACTGCCATGAACTATTGCCCCTCTGCCATGTGCCACCGTGCCTTGGAGCCAGCCGATTATGAACTAAAACCTCTACAAACTTCACGTTAAATAAACCTTTCCCCCTTTAACTTTGGGTGTTGGGTATTTTGTCTCAGCAACTACGACAATTCAGTACCACAGTCATTGTTGTGACTATACTTGGTCATGTGGTTCAGGAGCCTTTGAAAATGCTTGTGGGAAGAGTTTGGAAAGGTTTGGAGATGATGGCTGAAAATGTAGAGCTGGAATGCCTTAAACTGTACTTTATGAGAGATTCTGGTCAGAGCTCAGAAGACCAGAAAGCTAATAGAAGTCCTACCAGTAAAGACCAGACACAGGAGGTTTCTGTTGGGAAGAAGGACTGCATTAGTTGTTGGACTCCAGATGATGAGTGTTATGGCTTGCAGAAAGTTTGTCTGCATTTTGCTCATGTCCATTGGCTGGGATAAAGGTTAAGGGCAGCAGACTAATTAATGTTGCAGAAGAAATTTCAAGGTGGTCTAATAATGACGCTATGACATGGTTACTGTTGGGGGCTTTTAACCAAATCTATGTTGAGAATCAAGAGCAAAGTGCCCAACAGAATTATTTTATTTTATTTTATTTGTGTGTGTGATTTCCCATAACAATTTTTTTATTTTAAAGAGAAAAATAGCACAAAAATCAAGAAGCAAACAAATCACAAAAACAACAAAATCAAAAGACAACAACAACAACAGCCACAAAGAACAACAATAGCTATATTGGTTTTCAAAACAAGATGATAGAAATTTAACAATGGTTGTTATATTGCATATTGTTATCTTCAAAATAGTTGCTCAGGTTTCCAGATACAGGAATAAAACAAAACAGTGAAATGGAACAAAACATTGGATTTCAAAAACAAGACAGAAGAAAATCTCCCACAGTTGCTATAATGCTTATTTTTCTCCTCCAAATAAACACTCAGACTACCAGTTTTAGGCCTGCAAAGTCAATCAAACAATACAAAGCATGAAGCTATCCTTTGTACTTTCGTTGCTATCATCTCAGTCTGACTTCCTCTGAATCAGCCCATTGCTTACTGGGTGGGGAGGGGAGAGTTGTTCTTCTTGTCTCCCTGCCTGCACACTGACTGGCTCATGGGAAGGTGTGGTTTGACTTCTTGATTCTCTTCCAGCTCTGCATGACCAACAGAATGATTTAAAACATTGTGAGCTTGGCCAGAAAGGAAGCTCTAGTAAAGCAATGGACAGCAAAGATACAGCATCTTGATTGCTGAAAAGAAACAGGAGAATAGAAAAAATGGTCTGAGGGTATCATAAGAAGCAGCAGGACTCCAGCCTTTTCAGCCTCAGAGTTGCAAAAGAGTTTAAACCTGCTTTGAGAAGACAGCCTCAGAGCACCACGTTCAGAATGGTGGTGGCCTAGAGAATTTGTTCCTCAGAATTGATGGGGCCTTTTCAGAGGTGGCTGGATCTAGAGTATGTGATGCTGAGATCAAGGATGTGTGATTACTACATTAGTTCACTGACTGATTTGGCATAGTAATGGGACTGGATAATGGGAAAGGCCTCCCTGGGTGTGAGTGGTACCCATCTAAGGTAGTACAGTACAGTAAAAAGTACTGTAGCTAACAATTAGCACTGACCAGAATGGAAAAACATAAACTGGAGCTTAAATCCTTTCATAGCTTGAGGAGTTTGTAAATGGGTGACCCAATCTCAACAAGAACAGCTTTTCTCTGGGCTACGTAAGTCTCATGGGTGAAAGTCAGAATTTACAAGACCACTTGGAACACCTACAGTTTTAAGACTAAGACCCTAACTTTGTGCTATCATTTTTGTCTATAGAAATAGCAAGGCCATGAAAGTACCAGCTTCCAGTTAAGGCTTTATGAGAGTATGGAGAGTTGAGGAAAGACACATTTTAAGGCAGACTGGAAGAGTTGTAACATCGACACCGATAAGAAAAAAGCCATCCAAATGACCTACAAAACAGCCTACTGTAATACCACAAAGGTAGGGACAGTTTCTTGTTTCTTTTTGACTAGTTAAGAAGGCTTCTTAATGGCAAAGTGATACCATAGACACTGCTAAAGCACCCTCTAACTTTCTACATTCATAACTTTGTCTAAAATACCCAGAAAAATCTTTATTAACATTTCTGTTCAACATAATCCAAAGATCTCTTGCTACATAACTCTTGAGACTCTAGTGGGAAACTCAAAGAGAAATAAGCTAAAATGTGAAAATAATTTTGTTCATAAGGACTAGTAGTAATTCTGTATATGAAGACTATAGTTCTTCACCAAACTGGTAACTAACATGATTAGGTTATTCTGGAGATCTAGCAAGGAAAAGAAAATATGGTTGATCTTGAGGGATTGTGAGCTGTGTAAAATGTGAAATATATATACTCTTCTATACATAAAACTTGGCCTTTACAGCAAGCAGCCTGATAGTCATTTAATGTGAAATGGCTACTGAGTTTGCCAGCATGCCCTGCCTTTGCTTAGGTTACTATGGCATCAGGCATTGTGACCTAACAAACCCTGCTGTTACACTCTGAGCCAAAGCCAGTGGAGAGCATCCTGGCCCATCAGTCTGGCCCAACAGCTGACAGGGGTGGCAGCCAGCTGCAAGTGCCCAAGAACTTGGCACTGCCCAGTTCCAACTGAAGGGCTACATCTCCCTTCGGGGTGGCACATTTTTGGCCAAAAGTCCAGAAGAACTTCATTATCAAGGTAAAGGGTTTATAAATGTTTTATACTTTCTTTTTTTTAGGATTTAGCCTGAGACTGCATCCAAATCATATGAGGTAACACTCTGCTTCCCTCCTTGTCTTTCTAAGTTAGCATTCACCAGCTCTTGGTGAAAAAGAAGGAAAACTTCCTTTTCTGAGGGCATTATAAGTATTAGAAGACTTTTTTCTGTAAAATTTCCAAGATTTTGTAGAAATTCTTGAAGGAAGAGCACCAAAAGTTCTTGGGAAATGGCCAGGATTAAATGTAGTCTTATTACATGAAAGAATAGCCATTAGAGTATAACTAAGCTATTAGAGGAGAAAATAAGAGAGGGGGAGGAAGGGAGAGAAGGAAAGAAGAGAGAGAGGGAGAAAGGAAGGGAGGAAAGAAGGGAGAGAGAGAAGGAGGGTAATAAAGGGAGGGAGAAGGGGAAGGGACAAAAGAAAGGTGGGAGGGAGGGAAGAAAAGGGACAGAGGGAGGGAGGCAGAGAGGAGGATGAAAACATGAGACTGTTTTGAAGTGCTAGAGGAAAAAGGAGGTCTAAATTTTGAAGGAAATTGTTTATCCAAACGGATCCCATTTCTAAAAACCACTTGTAAGCATTTCACATTTCCTTTTATTATCTTTATAGATGTCTGATATTGACTGGTTACACAGCTGCAGGGGCGTGTGCAAAGTAGATTTCTACAGCCCAATAAGACAACAAGATCAAGAACGAAAAGTGGTAAGATACAAAATGACTCTAAACAAGTAGAATAACTACCATATGAGTATAGATATACTAGGGCCTTGGATAAACTTATGAAGCCTGCTACTGTGACTTCTCCAACCAAGGAAGCTCAGTAAGGTCTTTCAGTATGCATCACAATGCACATTACATAAGAATTGAGGGTGGGAGGAGCCAAGTGAGGAGTGATGTGGGAGGGGAAGGACTCCGAGGGGAGGGGGAGGACTCCGAGGGGAGGGGGAGGACTG